>JAJMCR010000021.1:0-147650 GCA_030573095.1 Pichia paraexigua | reverse complement strand
AATTATCTACGTTCTAATCACGTGATCTGCACGTGACATAATTTCCCAAAGTGATCTTGATTTTATCCCTTACAAACGCTAGTGATGGGGCTATGGCTCAATGGTAGAGCTTTCGACTCCAAATCGAAGGGTTGCAGGTTCGATTCCTGTTGGCCTCAATCATACAATTTTTTTACTTCAGTTTTTTGTGCTTCTAAATGTTAGTTTGAGTGGATAAACTACAGGAAGTTAGTTGATGTTAAGAGTTTGTTCCAATTTATTTTATAGATTTTATCTAAATTAGTTTTTAAATTATTTTTTCTTTTTGTTCTTTTTGCTCTTTGCAGGCGGTGCAGCATGTCCGGTACTATTAACATGTTGATATAATTTATTTCTACTTGGGAACGATTCCTTACAGACTGAACATAATTCGACATTTGATTTTTTAAGCTGGTTATTTTGGCTTTTCATTGTAAAGTTTGATTTAACTTTAGTTTTTTTAGATTTAGATTTTTTGTTTGAACCTCCCCAATCATCGTCATCATCATCATTATTAATCCCCACAGAATTCAAAAGTTTTGATAACTCTTCCAGTTTATCATCAATTTTTCTTTTTGATTTTGGGAAACTTATACCTCGATCATTATTCGATTCATAAATATCATCATCGATATCATCATCTATATCATCATCTATATCATCATCTATATCATCATCTATATCATCATCTATATCATCATCTATATCATCATCTATATCATCATCTATATCATCATCTATTTCATCATCTATTTCATCATCTATAGATACCTTTTCGTTCTTTGATTCTTTCTGTTTGACACTTTCATCATTGCCATCTTCCAATGAAATTTTTTGCTTTTCTTCTTCAGATTCTTTAGCCAATAAGGCTTCAAGTTCTTCATTTGTGAGATCGTCTAAATCACTTAAACTTTCTAATGCATCATCAAAAGTAGCATTGTCATCATTGCTATCTTCAAATTCTTCCATATCACTGCATTTTATACTTTCTTTAAGATAACCAGTATGATCTATACCTAAGTCAATACCCTCCTTTCTCATTTCCCATTGTAACTGCTTTAATAATTTTAGGTGTTTTTTAGATCTTTCATGATCAGAAAACTGCTTTTCACTTTTGAAAACCTTATTGCAAATAATACATTCAAACAGATCATCATTTACATCTTCATCGTCAGTTTCTTGTCCATTTAATCTTTTTTCTTCATCATATATTTTATCCAACTGAGCTTCAATTTCAGCTAATTCATCAGGGTCAACGCTTTGCCAATCTTGTTCTTCAAATAAGTGCCGTTGTCTTTGTCTTTCTTCCTTTTCTATATGTGCTTGTCTTCTCATTTCTTCTCTTTGTTTAGCTAACTTTTGTCTTTCATAAATTGTTTTGAATTTCTGATCCATTCTTGGATCTATCTTTTTAATGTAATTAATATACTTTCTAACAATTTCATTATAATTCCTCTTCCCTAAGTCTCTAAGTTTTTTATTTTCCTTTTCCATGATTCTTCTAGTCCTTCTATCAGGTGCACTTGAATATCTATATTCATCGCACCAAGCAAACGTTTTAACGGATTGAAAATTGGACCAAATTTTATAAAACATTCTGGTTGATTCATAATCTGATTTTGAATTTCCTATTCTTGGATACATCAATTCCTTCGGATCACATGCTGTGGCAAATGACGTATCGTCTTTGAACTTACTAAATCCTGGTAATTTTTGCTGTTTACCAGAAGAAACTTCTTCAGAAGCAATTTTATCCAATAAAACACTAACAATACTATAGAACCCATTAATTGAATCATTTATTTTTTGATACAAGTTATTATTAAAATATCTTTCAATATCTTCAACCGAGGTACCAGCATAATAAGTCATGTTATCATCATCGTAGCTACCACCACCATTACAACTTGATGAATCATCACCATCTTCCATCAAAATTTGAAATTTATGAGAATCATACCATGACCTTTCCTGTGCATCACTTAATGTTTCATACGCAACTCTAACTTCATTAAATAATTTTGTTGTGTTTTCTATATCATTAGGATTTTTATCAGGATGCAGCTGTAGTGCCTTTTTTCTGTAAGCTTTTTTTATTTCTATGGCAGTTGCAGTTTCTTCCACACCTAATAAAACGTAATAGTCTATTTTCATTTGGTATGTCTATAAAATTTTTAGAAAGTTGGTAAATTTGTTGTATTCACAATATGGTTAAAAAATCTAGAGAAAAAAAAATAAAAAAGTGAAAGTTCATGTTGCGATTTTTTCACTTTATTTTTATTCATTTTTTTCTTGTTCTTCTATTAAGTTTTTTTACTAAAAGCATTTTTTTCTAAATTATTGGAAGAATATATATAAAGTCGAAAACATTACATTCTATGATGTTATAAACTTACTTCAATAAATATGAGAAAGGCAATTTTTGAAACCAGGCCGCAAAAGTTTGATTAAATTGGAACTGTACATACTGCCTAAAGAAAAAAATATTTCTAGCTGTGACTTTTCTGGTCGTAGTAGAAGAAATGAAGAGATAAACTGATGGATAAAGACTAAAATATCGGTCAATGGGATGATGTTGAGACCAAGACTCCACCATCGCTATGCAGTAGGCTTGTCAATACGATGTGTAGTTGGAGGCTTAACTAACATCATGTTATGTGCTATATCAGGAAGGCAATGCGGCAAATCCATTTGATTTTTTGGTACAATACAGACAATTTTTTTTGAGCTGCACTTAGTAATATGAAGGTTGCTAATAAACTACTCATTCCATAATTGAATCTTTTACAGAATCAACCAATACCACAAATATGTAGTTGCGCCCAATACTGGAGAAATTGATTCACCCTTGATGAAGTCTGATGATAACTCACTTGCGAAAAGAAATGAAACGAAGATGATCTACATTTCAAATATTTGAATTACTTTTTCCATTTTGGGTATTTTACATCAGTTTTTTCAACATTAGAAGTTCTAGCTGTGGCTGGATGAGCTGAATCAATTTGATCACGGAAAAGTTTATCAATTTTTATTTTTTTGTTGGTATTGCGAAGGTAAAGCTAACTCTAGACTTACAACATGGGATGGTTCAAATTATTGGACATTTTATCGTGCATCTGAAAGATGAAAAGTTTCAATTTTTTTTCTTATCGGTTTATAAAATACTATGGTTTTATGCGTAGAGTGTTTTGTTTCAGTGTTCTATCAAAATGCATAAGAAAATTTAGTAGCAGTTAATTTAAATAAAGATTGTAATTTTGACGCTAAAAAATAATGCTTATTTTTCAGGTTGTAAGATTACAGTTTCATTAATTTCTTATGCATCGTCAAAATATTTTGCATTGCCACAAAAAGTCTTATCTTGTTGTGATCAAGGATTATTAAACTTGTTTTTATTTTTAGTTGGATTACCAGTTGGTACTCCATTTTATGGTGGTGATTTTATTGTGGTAAAGTTGATAGTTTTTCATATAGACAAATCGATTGCCAATTTTGCTTATCATTTATGATAGGAGTTTGGGTAGTTACATGATTCGATCCGCGTGTTTTAATGTTCAAAGAAGCTGAAAATGCATCATATGATGTTTCATAGACATTTGTACAACAATTAAATTATGCGAATTCATTAAATTCTTAAATTCAATTGGTACTACAACAAAAATAAACTTTAAAATTTGGTAAACACAAATTTAGACTAGGTACTTTCTATTTTAATAAATGTGTGCTTGAAGTTATTTGATGGTTTACAAAATGTAATTTCGTTTCCAAGAATAGAAAAATTAGCAAATGAATGATTCTGTGCTATTAATTGCAATGTTTCGATTTTATTGATAATTTGTTTTTGCTTAAGTATAAATACAGATACTATCATGGTTTTTAAAGTAGTTTTGATGATGATAACATGGAAATTGTTTCCAGTCTAGAAGAGGCTTGTTCAGCACAAGAATAAACTACCTAAAAAGAGTATTATATGTGTCTATCCTTGTTAATTGATTCATTTATTATTTATATCTTTATACTATTCTTCATAAACATAAAGATCAACATGAAAATCAAAACTCCAATTGGGAGGGTGAGCCTCTCAAACGCGACGATAGTCGCGACACTCAAAAGAACACGTTCGACGAGAGAAGGAGTGAGTGGCCAATTCAAAGTTGTAGTGTTAACAAGGTGAAGTTTACTTCATGCTAGTTTATTTTGGCTGCTCAATTGATTTATATTAGTACGAACATTACAGTATGGTTGTTCTTGCCGCATCAGTTTGTACACATGGAGGTAGACCTATTATTTCTAGACAATTCAAGGAATTGTCGAAAGACAGAGTCACTGAATTGCTATCCAATTTTTCGACTTTATTGTCTGATTCAAACAAGTCTCAGCAAACCTCTGTTGAAGATGAGTACGTTAGATACATGTATCAGCCTTTAGAGGAGTTTTACGTTGTTTTGATCACCAATAAACATTCTAATATTTTGCAAGATATTGATACTTTACATTTGTTTTCACAATCAATTACATCAATTCTTAGATCCGTTGATGAAAAGGAAATCTGTGAAAATTGTTTCACATTATTAAGTGCATTTGATGAAATTATTTGCCTAGGTTATAAAGAAAACTTGACTTCAAGTCAAATTATCAATTTCTTAGAAATGGATTCACACGAAGAAAGAATTCAAGAAATTATTGAAAGAAATAAGGAATTAGAAGCCGCTGAAGCAAGTAAAAAGAAAGCAGCTGAATTGCAGTTTAAGGAAATGATGAAAAAGACAAATCCACAGGGCTACAATCCAATGGATCATTATCAACAACAACAAAGCTTTAATTCTCAATTTCAACAACAGCAACAATCACAACCACAACATAGTAGCTTTGTTGATGAACCCCAACAAGAATCAGTTTCTTCATACAGTAATAATAATAATAAGAGAGGTGGTATGCAACTAGGCAAAAAATCTACCGGTTTTGCTGATTCACAACCTTTGTTAGTTAGTACACCAGCAGCTCAAAAAACCTTTGGAGAACAATCACAACAACAAGTACTTCAACAATCCCAATTCACTTCACAAGTAAACACCAAACCACAAATTGAAAATAATGGTATTTTACTTACAATAAATGAAAAATATTCCGCACATATTTCAAGGGAAGGTGACATAGAATCAGCAGAAGTTAAAGGTGATTTACAAATAAGAGTAAATGACCCAACGCTTGGTCTTGCTCAAGTTCATTTATCATTAAACAAAGATGATGATGACCCAATTGTCACTCAATATAAAACACATCCTAACGTTGATAAAAAATTATTCAATTCATCATCAATAATTGGTCTGAAAGACCCAACCAAACCGTTCCCATCAAATGACCAAAGCTTAGGTGTGTTAAGATGGAGATCTGTTGTAAAAGATGCATTTATTGATAATTCTTCTGGTTTACTACCAATAGTTTTGACAACGTGGGTTAATAATAATACTAATAGAGGTACAATTGCTTTGACATTTGAATATGAAGTTTCTTCCAGCAAACAAATTGATGAAGCATCTCTAATTATACCGATCATAAATGCGTCTTTAACATCTTCTGAAAGTGATAATGTAAACCTCAAATTTACTGATGATGGGGTAATTGTTAAATTAACTGATCTAAGAAACCATGATTCAGGAACATTTGAAATTTTATGTGAACAAAGTGATGATGATGAAGAAGCATTGTTTCCAATGGAGATATCTTTCACTGAATGCAAAAAGGTTGAAGTATCTGAAGGTATGCTAGTTAACGTTAGCGGTGTTGTCAATCCAGAATCTCAACAAGCACTGCCCTTTGATTTCTACATTAATTCAACCAGTGAAGGGGTTTATATTGTTTGATTAACTGATACAACCTTTATTTTTTAAATTTGTGATTAATACTTTCTATATTTTGTGATAATAAGTTTATACTATTGAATCGAAAAAATTGTACTTTCTTTTAAAACCAAACACTCTATTATTGAACTCGTCGCTAAGTAGAATTTCAATTTGATCTGATAATTGTTTTAATTATAACTTTCTTGTTTCAATTGTTCACACAAATTCAACAGAATGCTGAACAATCTAGGCCAAACGAATAAGGTAAAACTATATCTAACACACTCAATATTATGGTCAAATATGACAACATTAATACTTAAACAAGTACGAACAGTGTCGTTACAAAATCAAATACCGTCATCAACATTTTCAGATCTGCTTAATCCTAATAAGGAAACTTTTATATTAAAAGGTATTAATCCCAAAATTGAAAAATATGAGTATATTTTACCAATTAGCAAATACAATAAAATAACATTAGAAAATTTAGACTTTGTATTTAGTGAAATTGAAAAACTTGAAAATTTAAAATTTGGTAGTATTGAAAAAATACTTATTTCAATCATCGATAGTGATGGTTCAATATTATTTTACTACGTTAGTAGGGGCGTCAAAAATTATACAGAAGGATAAAGTTTAATACACAGACAGTTATTTTTTCCTCCTTAAAATATTGAAGAAATATAATTAGCTATTGCATTAGATAGTGTGATTTTTGATTCATTCTTATTATCATATCTAAAATCAACAGTAAATGAAGTCAATTCAGAATAAATATTGGGATACTCTTTCTCTAACCAAATATTTATGAAGTTCTCAGGTAATTGACTAGATGTATTACATTTTAAGTAAGTTAGTATAATAACCTTAAGAATAGAATAACTTAACCTAGATTCATGAAATTGCTGTAAAATCAACTTTAGTTTCTTTATACATTGCATATTTGAAATAAGTGATTTTTTTTGATTTATAATATCTAATTGTTTATCTATTTGCGATTTTTGAATATCATTAATAACTGGTGTATCACGTAAATTTTTCTCTTCATTTTTTAGTGCCCTTAGTTCATCTTCTAAATCTGTTTCTAACATTTGATTATCTGTGCCAACAGATTCATCATCAATTATACCTTCATTCAAACAAATTTCTAGCGCCGTACTACGCAAATCAACAGGTGGCTTATACTGTGTTGGCCATGGCAATAAAGAAGGAAATAAACTACGTGTGAACCTCTCATAATTATTCTTCACAACAAAAAAGTTATAACTTGTAATAGTATCAAAATTTTTAATCAAGTTATTTAAATATGAATCATAAATGATTTTATCTTTAGGATTTAAGTCAGCCAACTCATTTAACGTTTTGGACTCAATGAATTTCCAAATTTCAATAAATCCTTCAATTTGTAAGTCGTTATCCTTGGTGATTAAGATCGGTAAATTTCCTGAGTGTGATGTGAAAATGTTTGAATTTGGAATTATTTCAAATTCTGCAAAAAGTGAACGGTTTTTGATTAGTTTAGCCAATATATTGGATGCTACATCAAATGGAGCTATTGTTGATCCATCCCCCCATGCATATATTTGATAGTGTGGCATTGTCTTTTTGAGAATGCAAAACTGTTCAAAGAATTTTGTCTGTTCAGTTCATGTAGAATTTTTCTTTGGTGCGGTTATGGCGTTTGTCGTTGACACTGTCTGGCCTTTCTTTTGCTTAACATCGGGAAATTTGAATACCCTCTAATTTTTGACGATGTCAATTCCAGGAAAGAGAAAGGCAGAAGAAGAGCTCGACAAAGAAGTAAAAACTCCTAAAACCGGGGAAATCTCAAAGGATGCTGATGCTGATGAATATGAGATTGATGATGTTAAAGAGATTGAACATTTCAACTATGCATTTAGTGAGTGGGATAATGTGCTTTCTAATAAATTAAAGGAAGGTAATTCAGAAGAGATAACTATTACATTTGAAAAATACTTAAGTCAGTATGTTAATGATGGAAATAAGTGGTCTGATTATATTGAATGGATGATGAATGCAAGTAAGAATATCAAAGAATTAGATAAAAAACGTATTGAATCAACATTTTTCAGAGTGTTAACTAAAGTTTATAATATTAAATTATGGAGGTTATATTTAAAATACGTGGAATTGATTAATCCAATTACACCAGATAATGCAGAGAGAGCAAGAAGTACAGTTTTAAAGGCATATAAATTTGCGATTGATACAGTTGGTATTGATTTCTTTAAAAGCCACGAAATTTGGGGTGACTATTTAAAGTATTTATATTTATGGCAAACAGTTAATCCCAATGAAGTTTTGACAAGGGAAGATTTAATAAGAAAGGCATTAAAGTCGATGATCGGGTATCCGAGTTTGAATTTGGAAGAAAACTGGAAAACTTTCATAAAGTTTGAAACTGATTTAAATTTAAATAAATCAAAGAATCTGGTGGCTGGAAGTGAAAGTGAATATTTAAGGGTTAGAGAAATTAATAATGAATTAATTAAGCTAACTAAAAGTTTAACTCCAATCAATGAAAGAAAATATAGTGTTAGACAAATTTCTAAATGGAAAAAATGGATCGAATGGGAAAAGGAAAATAAACTAAAATTAACAGGTGACGATCTTGGTAAACGTATTAACTATGTTTATAACCTGTCAATTCAGTATCTCAGGTTAATTCCTGAAGTTTGGTTTCATTATTACACTTATGTTAGTAATGAAAGAAATGACCAGAATAAAAGTATTGAGATTTTGAAAGATGGTATTTTAACAAATCCAACAAATATTATTTTGAATTATGAGTTATCCAAAATATATGAAAAGGCTAATAACGTTGAAAATATTAAAGAAATATGGACAAAATTGATTAAAGCAATTGAGTTAAGGAACGGAGAAATTAAATTAATCACATATTGTTATTGCCAATTTTTGAAAATTATCAGAAGGACAAGCAATGATATTGGAGAAGTTAGAAAGGTTTTTAAAATGGCAAGACAAAACAAAAATATCGGATGGGAAGTTTTTAATGAATATGCATTGATTGAATATTATAATGATGAATTGCAAATAGCAAGTAGAGTATTTTCGTTAGGCATGCAATATTTCAAAAGAGATATACTGTTTATTATTAAATACTTAAATTTCTTACTTAAACTCAAGGATATGGCGAATTTCAAAAAAACGATTGAAATTTCTGTCGAGAATTTTAAAGAAACCAAAGATAATAAGTCAATCAAATTATTGTTTAAAAAATATTACCAAGTAGAAGAAAGGTTTGGCGATGTTAATTCTATTAACTCCCTTTGTAAAAGATATTCAAAATTTTTTGGCGATTTTGGAGATATTAAATTACTCTATTCAGGACTAGAGAATGTTGCTCAAGAAGTTGATAATGAAGAAGGTGTTAAAGTAATGATTAAAGATAAGAATGCAGTTTACGTTTTAGATCAATACAGAGATAGTGATAAGGCAGAAGGTGAAAATGAAATTGAAATTACTGGAAGTAGCAATAATAATGAGGAAATCAATGCAGTTATTGATGGATTGCAAGAAGGTGAGAGTAAAAAGGAACAAATTGTAAATGAAAATGAAGTTGTTGCTAAATTGAAAAGTTTTCTGGCTGCATTACCTCAGGAGGGAGAAATGCAAGAACAAATAAAAAGCTTGACAATTGGCCAACTTCTTGATTTCTTTAAATAGTATGTCAGTGACATAATGTGTACAATGTGTATTATGAAAAATTCATGATTCGAACACGACAAAATGCGTGTTGCGGGCCATTCGAAGAATTCGAATTTGAAATTCCGAGTCGGTTTCCGCACCCGGCTGACGGGAAAGTGCGGTTGACTTGTTGAACATGATTGCATGCAGTCAAAAGGAGAGTTGTTTGGGAAGGGGAGCTTCTTCTTGTCTCTTGCTAAACCATAAGGAACAAACAAGGTATGTATGCTTCAAATATGTCATACAGTGTCAATGCACAATGCACAATGGTCACATGGGATTGGTTCATTGCTAGTGCTTTCGAACTACTTCGGGAAGTAATCGTTTTGGTCCAATAAATAATATATGGTTACTTTCTCTTGAGAAATAAGTGTTTTTTTGTATAAAATAAGAAACAAGCGATTTCAATTGAAAATAGAATAAATTGGAAATACATATACTTATATGTTTGGATTTCTCAAATGTATTATCACGACCTGTTCATGGCAAACTTTAACCCTTTGAAACCAGACCCTGTTTTTGAAACTAAAAACTAAGACATAGAAAAAATAGATAATAACACATGAGAAAAACTGCACGACTTGGGATTCGAACATACGACGATTAAACTGCGTCGACAGCCCGGAAGAATAATTCCCGTTTTTCTACGGAATAGGTGAGGCGCCCGCTTGTCCAGACCCCGGAATGTTCCGGTTTGCTACGTTTTCACCGTATTTTCATCAATTTATCTCAATTTTCACTGCCAATTATTTTCCCCTGATGGTGTCCGTTACCTTTCCGTGAATCATTTTCAAATACTAACATTTCCATAAATACCATTACTCTTCCTTTGTTTTTAATATAGTCCTATTTTAAAACACTTTTTTCCTTTTTTTTGAAATGCTTGCTGCAAGATCCCTTAAATTAAAAATGTCAACCAGAGCTTTCTCTACTTCCCCAATTGCTAAAAGAATTGAAAAGGATGCATTCGGTGATATCGAAGTCCCAAATGAAAAATATTGGGGTGCTCAAACCCAAAGATCTTACCAAAATTTCAAGATTGGTGGTCCAAGAGAAAAGATGCCTGAACCAGTTATTAAATCTTTTGGTATTTTAAAGAAGGCAGCTGCAAAAGTTAATACTGAATTAGGTGCTTTGGATCCAAAATTATCTGATGCTATTCAACAAGCTGCAACTGAAGTCATTGAAGGTAAATTAATGGATCATTTCCCATTAGTTGTTTTCCAAACTGGTTCTGGTACTCAATCCAATATGAATGCTAATGAAGTTATTTCAAATAGAGCAATTGAAATCTTAGGCGGTCAATTAGGTTCAAAGACTCCAGTTCATCCAAATGATCACGTTAACATGTCCCAGTCTTCAAATGATACTTTCCCAACTGTTATGCACATTGCAGCAGTTACTGAAATCTCCTCTCACTTATTACCAGAATTAACCGGTTTAAGAGATTCTTTACAAAAGAAATCTGAAGAATTCAAGGACATTATCAAGATTGGTAGAACCCATTTACAAGATGCAACACCATTAACCTTAGGTCAAGAATTCTCTGGTTACGTTCAACAATGTACTAATGGTATTAAGAGAATTGAAATTGCTTTAGAACATTTAAGATATTTAGCTCAAGGTGGTACTGCTGTTGGTACCGGTTTGAACACGAGAATTGGTTTTGATACTAAAGTTGCTGAAGAAGTCACTAAATTAACTGGTTTACAATTCTACACTGCACCAAACAAATTTGAAGCTTTAGCTGCACATGATGCAATTGTTGAAATGTCTGGTGCTCTTAATACTGTTGCTGCATCATTATTCAAGATTGCACAAGATATTAGATATTTAGGTTCCGGTCCAAGATGTGGTTATGGTGAATTAGCTTTACCAGAAAATGAACCAGGTTCTTCAATTATGCCAGGTAAGGTTAACCCAACTCAAAATGAAGCTTTAACAATGGTTTGTACTCAGGTTTTTGGTAACCATTCTTGTATTACATTTGCTGGTGCTTCTGGTCAATTTGAATTAAACGTCTTCAAGCCAGTTTTAATTTCTAACTTATTATCTTCTATTAGATTATTAGCTGATGGTTGTAACTCATTCAAGATTCACTGTGTTGATGGTATTATTGCAAACACTGATAGAATTGATAAATTATTACATGAATCCCTTATGTTAGTTACTGCATTAAACCCACATATCGGTTATGATAAGGCATCTAAGATTGCAAAGAATGCTCACAAGAAGGGCTTAACCTTAAAACAATCTGCATTAGAATTAGGTTACTTAACTGAAGAACAATTCAAGGAATGGGTTAGACCAGAAAACATGATTGGTCCAAAGGCTTAAACTTGTTCTATTTTTTAATGAACTTTATTCTTATGTAACTCTTATGTAGCTTATGTACCTATTTATTATTTAACGACAAAAATTATAGTAAATTTTGAGCTTTTTTAGTCGAATTTAGTGATTAATAATAATTCAATAATAATATGTAATTATGATCCTACTCGCGTCGATTCTGATTTGGCATCCTGAGTGGCCATTCTAAAGTTTTTGCCCTTGTATGTCAGGCTCATCAACTCGCTTCTTAATAACTTTTCTCTCTGCAAAACAACGCATTTCAATCGTTAACCACAACATGTTTGGACACAGCAAGAGAATAGTGTCCTCTAAATCTTTGCTCGCCAAAAGAGGAAGTACTTGGTTTAAATCTTCATCGTTTAGATCAGCTTCGAGACTATCAAATCAAGATACTAAATTGTTAATCCATAGTGTTCAGCAGAATCCTATTTTAAAACCCTCTAACATTTGGAAAGATAACCATTTTGATTTGCTTAAACTAAATGCATCTAATCAACATATACAAAAGGTTTTAAAGTTTTCCAAAAAATCAAATTCCGATAAAGACGATAAAAAAGTCGAAATTAATGAAAAGAAAAAGGAAAAGGATGACAAAAAGGATGACAAGGATGACAAAGATGACAAGAAGGATGATAAGAAAGACGCAGAAATAAATAAAGCTGAGTCCAAAGCTCCATCCTCATCCACAGGCTCAAATGCAGGTGCATCATTGCCGGCAGCTCCAAGCGATCAAGGTGGAGATGACGATGGTGATGGTCCATCATCGAAATCATGGAAATCATTAAAATCAAGTAGTATGTTAGAACTACCTGAAGTTTATCCACAAATTGTTGCATTGCCAATTTCACGTCGTCCATTATTTCCAGGATTTTATAAAGCTGTTATTATTTCCGATATTAATGTTATTAAAGCAATTAAAGAATCACTAGATAAAAAGTATCCATTCATTGGTTGCTTTCTTTTCAAAGATGAGAATATGGAAAGTGATATTATTGAATCAAAAGATCAAGTTTTTGAAACTGGTGTTTTGGCTCAAATTACTTCAAATGTTTACACAAAGGATAAAGATACCGGTGTTGAAACTTTAACAACTGTCTTATATCCACATAAAAGAATCAGAATTGATGAATTATTTCCACCTACTAGTGAAGGTGGCTCAAATATTTCAACGGCCACTATTTCTGACGCCCATGTTAATTCTGAAATCGATCCTAAACCAACAAAGCAAATCATTGAAGGTATTACTGGCGAAAAGGAAGGTGATGAACCAGTAAAACGTTTAACTAATGAAGAAGAATTTGAACCATCTGAAATTATCAAAGTTGATGATGCTGAAACTGATGTTGCTGAGAAGGAAGAAGCAAATCCAACTGATTTTTTGAAGAAATACCCAATTACTTTAGCAAATGTTTCCAATGTTGAAGATGATCCATTTGATAAAAATGATCAAGTCATAACTTCATTAACAGCAGCAATTTTGGATGTATTAAAAGACATGTCAGCGGTTAATAAGTCTTTTAGTGATCAACTTTCAACATTCAGTGCATCATTACATAGTGATATTTTCAATTGTCCAGAAAAATTAGCAGATTTTGCAGCTGCTGTTACAGCTGGCAGCCAAGCTGATTTACAACAAATTTTAGATTGTACTAACATTTCTGAAAGATTGGAGATGGCACTAACTGTTTTAAAGAAAGAATTAATGAATAAAGAAATGCAAAAGAAAATTGAAAAAGATATTGAAGAAAGAATGGCTAAAAGACATAGAGAATATCATCTAAATGAACAATTAAAATGGATTAAAAAGGAGTTAGGTATTGATGATGGAAGAGATAAGTTAATTGCCAAATATAATGAAAGAGTTAAAGATCTTATCATGCCAGAGGAAGTTAAAAAAATTTATGATGACGAAATCAATAAATTACAAACTCTAGAAACTGTTATGTCTGAATTTACCGTCACAAGAAATTATTTAGATTGGTTAACTCAAATTCCATGGGGTAAGAAATCAGTCGATAACTACAATATCAAAAGAGCAAAAAAAGTTTTAGATGATGATCATTATGGTTTGAAGGATGTTAAGGATAGAATTATTGAATTCATTGCAGTTGGTAAATTATTAAATAAAATCAACGGTAAGATTATATGTTTTGTTGGACCACCAGGTGTTGGTAAAACTTCAATTGGTAAATCTATTGCAAAATCTTTAAATAGAGAATTTTATAGATTTTCTGTTGGTGGTTTAAGTGATGTTGCAGAGATTAAAGGTCATAGAAGAACTTACGTTGGTGCAATTCCAGGTAGAGTTGTTCAAGCATTAAAGAAAACGCAGACCGAAAATCCATTAATTTTAATTGATGAAATTGATAAAATTTCTCATTCGCATAGTGTTAATGGTGGGGATCCATCTGCTGCCTTATTAGAATTATTAGATCCTGAGCAAAATGGCTCTTTCTTAGATAATTATATGGATGTTCCAATTGATTTATCAAAGGTTTTATTTGTCTGTACAGCGAATACTTTAAGTACAATTCCAGGCCCATTATTAGATCGTATGGAAGTCATTGAAATTTCAGGTTATATTGAAGAAGAAAAAGTTAAGATTGCTGAACGATACTTAGCACCAGAGGCTAAAAAGAATACCGGCTTGGAAAATGTTAATGTTGAATTAACTGAAGATGCGATTAAAGCCTTAATTAAGAATTATTGTAGAGAAAGTGGTGTCAGAAACTTAAAAAAACAAATCGATAAGATTTATAGAAAGGCAGCCTTAAATGCAGTTGAATCAGTTGGTGAGGAAGAAATTGATGAAATAATTGCAGAAGAAAAGGAATCGGTGCTACCAGATGGTCCAGTTGTTGATGTTGCAACTGAAAAATCAATTGAAAAATCAGAAGAGTCAAAATCTATTTTAGATAAGATTGAAGAAACTGATGAACCTAAAAAAGTAGAAGATAAATTAAAGGAATCAGTTGAAGAACCAATTCCACAAATTGTTATTCCAGATGATTACAAAGCAGTTATTGCTCCAGAAACATTAAAAGATTATGTTGGTGTTCCTGTTTATACTGCAGATAGATTATACGAGACTACAGTTCCTGGTGTAGTAATGGGTCTTGCATGGACGTCAATGGGTGGTTCCGCTTTGTATATTGAATCAGTTTTAGAACATGCAATTACCAAAGATTCACATGCCAAATTAGAAAGAACTGGTCAACTAGGTGATGTCATGAAAGAATCCGTTAGGATTGCATATTCATTTTCCAAAATGTTCCTTGCAAAGAATTTTTCAAAGAACAAATTCTTTGATAGAGCTCAAATCCATTTACATTGTCCAGAAGGTGCAACTCCAAAAGATGGTCCATCTGCAGGTATTACAATAACATCATCCTTCCTTTCATTAGCATTAAATAGACCATTAAGACCAGATGTTGCCATGACAGGTGAAATCACTCTTACGGGTAAGGTTTTAAGAATTGGAGGATTAAAGGAAAAGACAATTGCAGCAAAGAGAGCAGGTGTTAACACAATTATTTTCCCTAAGGGCAATGAAGCAGACTGGAAGGACCTCCCAGATAATGTTAAAGAAGGTATGACACCAGTTCCAGCAGATTGGTATCAAGATGTTTTTGATGTGTTATTTGCTGATGTTAGTATAGAAGAAGGAAATGATGTTTGGAAGGCAGATTTTGATAGAATAAAGGAAGAAGAAAAGAAGGAAAAAAATGATAAATAATTATTACTATGAAACAGCGCTTACGATTACTTAACAAACATTTTATAACTTTACTCACAATTATTTCTTTTATTGTACAATCTTTTAATCATGTATATAGTCGAAACTGAAATCTGATATTTTAAAATCATGGAATGAATGTAAGAAGTGATGAAAACTAGTAAAGTGGGGTTTGCCAAATTCCAAGTTCTTCCTGAAGCGACGTTTACTATGAAGCGAGGAGATTTGAACATGAAATTGATTGAGCTTGCTGGAAGAAGAAACAATTTCTCTTTTTATTTCTTTCCTCAACAAACCACTAAATGAATGAAAGTGAACAAAGAGAGAGTCCAGCAGAAACCAAAGAATCATCTGCACAAGCGACCGAAATTTTCAAACAAGCTTTATCCTTCAATGTCATTGCAAAGTATGATCCTGCCATTACACAACTCTTACATATTTCATCGTATTGTGTGATATATCAATATGATGAAGATGCAGAAGATTGGACAAAATCATCATATATGGGACCTGTTGGAGTTTATTCACGCCGAACCGTTTGGGACAAATATTCAAATGACGAAGATAAAATTGAACCTGTTAGTGTTGATGATTTACTTCACTCTAAAAATGGAGAATATTATAGATTTGGATTATTAGTTTTAAATCGTAGTCAACCAGAAAACTTTAGTTTAGGTTTCTTAGGTGATAAGTATTTAAAGGAGCCTGATATTGTGGAAGAAAAAAATATCTTGGTTGAAAAAAGTGAGCAGTTAATTATTGTTAGGGATTTTAGTGGTAAAGCCTTTGGATTATGGATTTTTGATGAAAAGGATAGAGATTATTTGTATCAACTTTTATTATACTGTATTGATAAACTGGAATAAATGTATATGATCATATATACCCTATAAATTTTTCTATGTACTCTGTATTATTATAATAATGTAAGTTAATGTAATTCTTAAAACTGATGTTATAAAATAAAGCCGAGCTTTCTTAAAAAATCAAAATAAAAAATACAATGCTACGAGTAATTAAAAGTAAATAAATTAGTAACCCTAACTATCAATTTGAAGCAGCTGCTTTCTTTTTAGGTGGTGGTCTCCTTTTCTTTGGAGGCTGCTGTTGAGCTCCTGGTAAATTCCCCGCATTACCAGCAGATTCAGCAGCTGCTTGAGCCGCAAGTTGCTTCTTAGTAGGTTTTCTTGGTTTTTTTGGTTTATCAATTTTTTTCTTAGAAGCTGTGGATTTTGTATTAGCCCTAGAATTTTTGCCTTTCTGCGAAGAGTCATTTGAATTTAAATCATTATTATTAACACTTGAACTAAAATTAGAACTTTTCTGATTTGGATCAGTGTTTGAGATTCCCGAGAATGGCTTATGAGAATTATTTCTATTACTATTTAATCCTGAAAATCCTGAATACCCAGAAGTTGCATTTTGATTATCTGAAACACTATTTATATTACTTTCATTTTTAATTTGTGATTGGCGTCTTAAATTTTCAATAAATCTTAACCTTTCGAATCTTGGGAACTCGATTGATTGTTTATTAGTTGCAATATTACTATGTGGTACTGATTGATTCATTATGAGCATCAACTTTTCATACTTCGAATTACTCTGTGATTCATCCTGATGTAACGGTCTATAATTATAGTTTTCGTAATCAATTAATTTTCTTTTCTTAGTAATATTATTCTTTCTATCTCTAACAACTTCTCTCATGTCTTCTCTATGAAGGAAAACAACCTTACCAGTTTCTTCATTATATTTAGGATTAATAATTTCATCAACTGGCCATAATGCTTTATCTTTTAAAAATGGATTATGAATTGGTTGCAAATTAATACTTCTCGATGTTGATGTTAAAATTTCACTTTCATAAGTTAAAACAAATGCGTCACTAAACATTTGCGTATCAGTTGTTAAACAAAAGTCTTCATATAATGCGGATGATGTTAACCTTAAAATTGTTCTATATTCTTTATAGTTTTTCAATGGAGTAACATTTGGCCCTGAAGTTTCTGGATTTTTTGTTTTTTGATTAGTTGAACTGTTTGTTGGCATTTCATTTGATGTATTCAATGTCGAGTTTGAAGTTGGATTTCCATCCGTAGTTATATTGGCATTAGAACCTAGATATGTATTTGAATTCAGATTTGAAGCAATATTTGTAGCAGAATTAGCGCCATTATTATTGGTGTTTAGGCTGCTGTCTGTATTAGCATTTTCATTTGTGCTCGTATTTGGATTTTTTCTTGTTTTTGTTATTTCTTTTATTCTGTGATCAAAAACCCGTAATATTATGGTGCCATCATATAATGGAATATCACCATCCTTTACAATTTCCATCAGTGAATCGGGTATTTGCTTTCTAGCAACAAATTTTAAAAAATCTTTTATTGCAGGATTTGTTTTTGGAATTAAATTATCACTGTTACCAAACTTAAAATGATCTTCATGAATGTGAAAATCCATGGAAGCTGGATGGTTTTCAAACTTTTTTAAGATTTCTTCATCAGATTCATAGAATCTTTGAGTTTTTGCCTTTTTTCTTAAGTATTGCAATTTAACCAGCTGTCTCTGCTGTAGTGTTAACCTTTCGTATTGTTCAGGTAACAAACCAAAGTACTTATGCTGTTGGTGTCTCAATAATTGTCTTTGTTGTAATGCTTTTTTCTGTTCATCCAGTCTCAGCTGTTCTAAACGTGCTTCGGTAGAGTCTATTCGATGTAGTGCGTGATTAACCGGTTGATTAACCGATTGAGCTAGGTATTGATTAACAGGTGTGTTTTCATGCCGGGTTCTAGGAGGAATTGGTTTATTAACACCTAAATCAAGTGGCAATTGATTTGAACTACTGTTACTGGTTGGTGTTGAATTAAATGGTATTGTTTTGCCAGCAAGAGGAGAATGATAAGTTGATGTGTTAGAAGGATGATTTGTATTTTGGGGTAACGATTTCCCAGGTAGTGATTTTCCAGATAAAAATTGGCCGGATAGTGGTTCACCAGGTGGTGACTTACTAGGTAGTGACTTACCAGGTAGTGATTTACCAGGTACAGTTTTACCTGATAATGTCCGTCCTGGAAGAGATTTTCCGGGCAAAGATTTTCCTGCAACTGCGTGATGTTGGTCTTGATTTTGGTGCTGCTGCTGCTGTTGATTGTGAAGGTGATGATGCTGCTGCTGCTGCTGCTGCTGTTGTTGTTGTTGTTGTTGTTGTTGTTGTTGTTGTTGCATTTGTCTTTGGCGTACAGCCTGAGCTTGCCTCACCATTTGTTGATGCCGTTGCAAAACTTGAACATCACTTCTTGTTAGTTCACCAGTTTTCAACAGTTCTTGAAATCTCTGCTGTTTTGTCATACCTGGTCCAGGTTGAATTTTACGTAAAAGAGATTGAACATAGACTGGATTCCAACCAGTATTATCATTAATTTGTTGAGTTTTTTGGGGTTGTGTTTGAGTTGGAAAAGATTGAACCCTATACTGTTGATTCATTTGATTAATAGAATTATTATTTCGATTAGTTGAATTACTGATTTGATTAGCGGAACTGACTGAATTAGCTGATTTCATTGGAGTCACTGTACCTATATGATTTATTGCATCAGCCTGGTTTATTTGACCTATTTGGTTCATTTGATTTACCTGGTTCATTTGATTTACCTGGTTCATTTGATTTACTTGGTTCATTTGGTTTACTTGGTTCATTTGGTTTACTTGGTTCATTTGGTTCAGTGGGTTGTTGTGGTTCATTTGATTCATTTGATTGTGCTGATTAAATTGGTTCCTTTGATTCATGGAATTGATAGAATTCATTGGATCGACTTGGTTGAAAGAATTTACAAAATTGACTTGATTATTATTATTAATACTATTATTGTTCTGCTGATTACTCTGTTGACCAGATTGCCCAACGTTGACGGGGTCCATCAACGCATTCAAGTTAGCAGAAAACTGACTTCCCTCAAAGCCCTGGTTGTTCATTCCGTTTGAGTTCATTTCTGTCCTATACTATGGGGATATGCCCTACTTTAAGCTCTTCTATCTGCCCTATTCTCTTTCACACATATTGATTGTATACACTGAAAAATCATGTTGAAAAAACGAAATACCCAAATGCGACGGTCGACGCGCTAGCTAATTTTCATTTCCCTCCATTTTTCAGTTTTCAGCGCTTCCCACTTTGTCACCTTTCAGATTTTTTTTTGAATGCAGAGTCTCTGCTGCTGTAGTTTTTTCTGCTTGGTGGCAACTGGTGTTTTTTTCTTTGGTTCGTCTAGAGACATCTTTTTCAGACGATTTACATTAACAAATCCATTATCAATTAACTAACTCACTTGTTTAACTTTTTGTGCTTATTTTCACCAGCTGAAATCACTTCAAACCGTTTCCTGCACGTATTTATACGAGATTAGTTTATCTCTCAGATTTTAGCTTTTTTGCGCAATACTTTTTGACATTTCAAATTATCTCAACTTTAATATTATCATATATTTTCTTCTTTTGAAAATTTTTATAGAGTTCCAATTAAACTACAATGAGCCATTTTTTACCACGTTCACAATCTCCTGAAGTTCACCAACAGAAGACATCTTCCTCATTGCAATTAAACTATCCAAATCACCCTGTATATAGTATCAATAATAAGAGTGCTCCAATGCAACTTTCAGATTCTTTTTTGAAAAATAATGACTTATATAGTCAACCTATGGATCCAAATAATACTGGATCTCACTATAGTTTATTAAATCATGCAAATTTACAATCTCCACATTTCACTGGTACTTCGGTATCTTCAATTTCAGCTCCATTGTTGTCTCAAAATACTGGTGGTTCAAATTTATTACAACCATTGGTTCCAAATCTTTCAGCTGTCTCAATGACTCCACAATTAAGTGTTAATTCTCAATTAGGATCAAATGATTTAATGGGATCACCCAATGTAGATAACAATAATAACAACAATAATAACAATAACGACAATAATAATAATGACAATAACTCCAACAACACCAATAATATCACTAATAACCTCAATAATAATACACTGCCAATTTTTGATAATTATTTGCCTGAAATTTCAAATGTGCCGTCAAGGACAGTTTATTTAGGTAATATCCCGAGTGACATAACATTACATGAATTATTAAACCATGTTAGGTCAGGTACGGTTGAATCAATAAAATTAATTCCATCAAAGAATTGTGCATTTATTTCTTTTTTGGAAGAAAAATCGGCAACCTTATTTCATTCTGATGCAATATTAAAAAGGCTAACTATTAATAATAATGATATTAAAGTTGGTTGGGGTAAACCAAGTCCTGTTCATCCAGTTGTTGCATCATGTGTGCAAAGATATAATGCAACTAGGAATGTTTACATAGGTAATTTGTCTGAAAGTATAACTGAAGATGAATTAGTCAATGATTTAAAAGAGTACGGTGAAATTGATACCACTAAACTTTTAAAAGATAAGAACATTGCATTTATCCATTTTACTTCAATTCTAGCTGCGATCAGGTGTGTTCAATCATTACCGTTAGTGGAAAAATATAAGGATCGCAAAATATTTTACGGTAAAGATAGATGTGCTTTTATTACGAAAACTCAACAACATAATGCAGCTCAGTACTTAGGTTTAAATCCTAATACTGACAATTTTTTAAATTCTGTTGATAGAGATTCAATTGCAAATGCATTAGTTCAGCAATCAAATGCAGCTGCAATGATAGCAACATCAACTGGGGGTACTACGAATTTAGGTAATAGAACAATTTATTTAGGTAATTTACATCCAGATTCTACAATAGAAGAAATCTGTAATGTTGTTAGAGGTGGGATTTTACAGAATGTGAGATTAATAGATGAGAGGCATGTATGTTTTATAACGTTTATTGATCCAATTTCTGCAGCACAATTTTATGCAATGTCATCATTACATGGATTGATTATTCATAACAGGAAAATTAAAATAGGTTGGGGTAAACACTCAGGGGCACTACCAAATTCAATCAACTTAGCTGTTGGTAACGGTGCTTCAAGAAATATTTATATTGGAGGATTAGACAAAATTCCAGAAATTGAATTTAACAAAGAAAAATTATTTAATGATTTCAGAGACTTTGGAGATATTGAGCAAATTAACTTTTTTGTGGAGAGACATTGTTGCTTTGTCAATTTTACAAATATTTCGAATGCGATTAAAGCAATTGATGGTATAAGAAATAATTCGGATTATGTGAAATGCAAAATTAATTTTGGTAAAGATAGATGCGGAAACACTCCAAGACAATTTCACCTACCAAACCAAATTAATAATAGTAATTACAATAACAATAATATTGCTAATAATACTCGCCATGGCTCTTCTGCTACTACTAATAACTATCATGAAAATAATGATTTCAATAATAATGGAAACAACGACAAGGTTAACAAAAATTATAATCAGTTTTCTCATCTGAATAGTGCTCATCCTAATCATCATAATAACAATCGTCAATTACACTTAGAAAAAGAGAATAAATTAAATCTTTCAAATCAAGCAGTTGATAATAGCGATGATGATGACGATGATGATAATGACGATGACGACGACGATGATGATGATGATGATTATATAGACGAGGCCAAAGTCAGATTTCAACCATTAGGAATTACAATTGAAAAATCGGGCCCAACAACTACTTTACAAAAATAGGTTTGATTTTATTTTATTTTATTATTTTTTTCGTTCTTTCAAGTCTATATTGTTTATTTTATATCCTTTTATTTTATTAATTTTTTTTTTCAGTTAATTTTTTTATTAACTATTAGTTTATTCATTTCAGTTCTTGACATGTTTTACTAATGTCTTACCATCATCATTTTTTCAGTTCTTGATATGTTTTACTAAGTTTTTGCCATTTGCATTATTCAGTTCTTGGTTTTTACAATTTTTCATCAGCATGATTCAGTTCTTGATTTTGTTTTACTAAGTTTTTGCCATTTGCATTATTCATTTCTTGGTTTGTTTTATTGACACTTTCGCATTAGCATTTTGTTTCATTAGCAATTTTTATAGACCTTGTCAACAAGTATATCTTATTCTTCTAACATTATAATAGACTTTTCAGTGCATCTGTTTTACTTACACTATTTTTTACATTATTTTTACATTATTTTACTATTCAGTTTAATTCTTTTCTTATGTATTACTTATTTTAATTTTATTTCAGTTCGTTTGTTTAAAAAGTTTTTCAAATATCTTTCACAATGTCAACATTTAGTCATATTTATTATCATGACTCCTTTGTTCTCAAATTTGTTTTGATAAGGGATCGTGTCTAACCTGATTCCAATTTCAGATTTGAGGGTTTCGATTGTCGCATCTGGCAGTTTCCGTCGAGGGTATTCTAATTGGTCAATAGAAATGTTGCCAAATCCGATTTATCATCTTTTTCAGCCGAAATTTTTCAAATTCAAACATGATACTATATTACTTGGAATTTTTTATATAGAGAAGACATGTACTATTTTCCCATGGTTCAATAAAAAGTTCTAACCTCTTTATTCACAAAATATATTTTTAATTGATCAATATGGTGCTAGATAATCTTATTGTCTACGGTAAGAAGGCATCACAAATTATCGATTCATTAGGCGTCGAATCAAAGGGTATTCATAGATATTTACCTAATGAAAGATATCCAGAAAAGTCTTGGAGACCATATATTTTAACAATTGGACTTTGGATTTCCGGTTGTGGTGGGTTAACATCAATGTCATCATATTTCTTAGGCCCTTTGATATTTGGTTTAGGATATAAAGATACCCTTATTTTGGGGATTTTTGGTTCATTAGTTGGTTGTTTAGTTGCTGCTTATTGTTCAACAATGGGTCCAAGATCTGGGTTAAGACAAATGTGTAGTGCAAGGTATTTGTTTGGTCCTTGGATGGTTAGAGTTGTTAGTTTAATTACGATTATTGGATTTTTAGGTTGGAGTGTTACAAACAGCGTTTTAGGCGGTGAAATTCTAAAATATTTAAGTAATGGTAGATTAAGTTTAAGTGTTGGTATTATAATTGTTTCAATTATTAGTTTAATTGTTGCATTGTTTGGTATTGAATATGTCTTCAAAGTTGAAGGTATAATTGGTGTCTGCTTTTTAATTGTCGTTTTTCTACTTTATTTTATTGCGGATAACGAATACCCAAAATTCACTCATTTAGAAACAGTAGGGTCAAATTATTTAAGTAAAGTTGGTAATAGAATTTCATTTTTCACATTAGCTTACTCGGTCACTGCAACTTGGGGTGGTTGTGCATCAGACTATTATATAGTTTTCCCTGAAAATGTTTCACAACTTAAAATATTCTGGTTTACATTCTTTGGTACTTCAATTCCCACTATTTTTGGTGCTGTAATTGGTATGCTAATAGGTAATGCTGCTGTTGGTAATGAATTTTGGTACGAAACTTATGAGAATGAATCATTAGGTGGTTTATTAAATGTTGTCTTTGATAGATGGGGAAATTTCGGTAAGTTCTTATTAGTTGTTTTTTGGTTATCATTAATAACGAATAATATTATCAACAATTATTCAAGTGCTTTGGCTGTTCAATTGTTAGATGATTTAGCCTATAGATATTTAAGCAGATGGTTTATTGTTGTTATTATTTTTGCAATTACATTAATTTGTTCATTAGTTGGTAAAGATCATTTTAGTGCTATTTTATCTAATTTTTTACCGATGCTAGGATACTGGATAAGTATTTATTTTACTTTATTATTTGAAGAAAATATTTTGTTTAGATCAACTAGATTGGTTAGATTATTTAAGAAGGAATTATATGAAGAAGCTACAACTAAAGATGTTGAAATTGGTGATGATTACGATGAAGATTCGGAAATCAAAAAGGTACCAGAATATGAACTAAATGATAATACCGTTTCTTCCAGCTTATCATCAAATGATTCAACAACGAATGCTTCAAATAAGCCACCATTTAGTACAGTTAATTCAGTTCCATATTATAATTTTGAAGCTTGGAATGATAAATACATTCTAACAAATGGGTTTGCTGCTACTTTTGCATTTTGTTGTGGGGTTGCTGGTGCTATTGTTGGAATGAACCAAGTTTATTATAGAGGTCCAATATCTAACTATATTGGTGAATATGGTGCAGATTTAGGTACCTTTTTTGCAATTGCCTTTACTGGTATTGGATATCCATTAGCAAGATATGTTGAATTAAGATATTTCCGAAAGTAATTTCGATATTTTCATTTACATTCTAGTTTCTTTATGCTTTTCTTTCTATATAAACTCTTCACTATGATATGCCTACGCTCAGGTATTCCTTAATAATTAATTTATAACTAATTCGAATATATTATATATGTGTTCAATACTATACACTAAACATTTATTGTTTATTATCTTAATTCTTCATTTAAGTTGATGCTTCCTGTGGAGAAAACCAAACCAAAATGTAATACTTAAAAAACCATTTGATCGATTCCCATAAAGAATTACCTTGGTAATTATTTTGAGCCGTTTTTGGTAAGGCATTGTTAACAATTGATTTTGTACTGTTTTCTCCCGTTGGTTTAATCGTCGTGATAGCCGAATTGTTGTTTACTTGCAATTCATGAAAGTTTTCATCACCACTTGTAGGAGCAGTTTCGATCTGATGATCATTTTTATTGATATTTGAATCTTGTGTAGTATTATTAACACTATCAAATAATTCATTGTCATGAAAATCTTTATGATCAAAAACTTGATTGTTTGTTTTAACATCCTTTATGTCTTTATATGCCAAAGTATTCTTTAAGATAACATAGCTAATATTATTCAAGTTGCCATTAGAATCTTTTTCGTGAGGCTCGTCCTTATCACAGATCCATTCTTTATCATTAACAACATACTTATAAAGTATTTTGTCACCAACATTCAAGTTGACTAGGAGTTCTAAAAGCCATTTTTTGGAATCATCATCAAACGTCAGCTCATCAGTTGTTGGATTCCAATCATTGAAAGTACCAGCAACATTGACTTTGATGTGGGAGTGGTTGGGATCATTAAACTTGAACTGAATGTAATTGCCAGGTCCTGACATGATTATTTCCTGCTGAGATATTTTTTACCTTTGCTATGTGTACAGTGGATGATCTATATGCAACAGAGGGCTCTAGCAATACACTAGTGAAGGGAAAGTAAGACACACAGGCAAATAAACAATACACAATCTCAAAGAAGAATCAGTTTTTTGTCTCATCACCTGACACCAACTTCCTCGTTTTTTCTGCAACTCCGAGAAAACATTATCAAAAATTGGTTCTTACCCGAACAGTATCCTGTTTACATAAACTGTACATATACATCTGCTATTTACTTGTGTTGTTTCAAAATATAGCAAAGGCTGAAAAAAAACAGCTTTTGGTTTACTTAACCAAGTATTTGTGATGTTATTGGGATTTGAACTATGATCCCTTCTTTCAGAGTCGAATAAAACCTATTAATGATAAAATTATATGAACTCTTTTGTTTGGAAAAAAAGGTAAAATTGCAGTATTCTTTCAAACACTGTAGCATCACATTTATCCAGAGTAATATAGTAAGCATAATTAAAATGTGATTGAAAACACATATACCATCAAAATTTACTTCTAATATTGATATTTCTAAGACCGAGATTGTGCTGGGTTACGGCGAATTACGATTAATCGATGGAAATCAAAGAATTATTAAAGTATGTACCACACCTACAAAAATTTCCAATGAATTAAGTTTCAGTGAAAGTTTTGATGTTGATCCCCGGGGTATTTTACCAGAAATTAGATAAATACTGCAAAGCCTAGAATTAGACTGTAACACCATCTACATCTTGAATAGCAAACAATTATTCGTTTGAATTGAAGGAAAACAAATCACTTTTTAAATCTTGACAGTGTTTGTACAAGGCGAATCCCAATGGTTTGTTCAATACTAATGGAGCATAATTGAGACCATATGCAAATCTTTTGAAGAAATTTTTAGAAATCATTAGAACGTTTTCAAATAAGAACTTCATTTTTTTGGCACAATTCTTGCAAAAAAGCTGCTGATCTGTATTTCGTATTCTTGGAATGTGGAAACTTGATGAGTGTATCTCAATGTCGAGTAGCTTTAGCAACCGGGCTACTGGATTCTAACTCATCTTATCCAACTGCTTTTGGGTAAATGAAAATAAGTCTTCCTTTTTTTGCATTTCCAGAACGTGAATAGATTGACCAATTTTCCATTTGATTCCCTCCTGCAATTTCAATAATATGTTTCAAACACTTGATGTTTTATAAATACATTTACTTCCTTTTGAAATGCTGTCAAACAATCTGCTTATTATTAGGTGTGTGTGTGCTCTCGAGGTACGTTTTATCAGGATGACGGATAATTTTTCATAGTTAATTGATTAGAAACCCTAGAAGCAGAGATAAATTACAGTAAAAAACAAAATAAAAAAACTACAATGTCGACAGGAATGTGTATGAGAATAAAATGTTCATATAAATAAAATGTTCATATATAGTATTTGAGAAATATTATATTCTCAATCATATATTTATTTTTTATAATTTCTTTTATAACTAATCAGTAACCTTATATATAGTAGAGTGAACAATAAGTGGTCACAAGAGTAAGAATGATAGTATCAGGGATTTATCCAAGGAGAAAGTCAGTATATCAGATATTCTAATGGCGGATACTACTCATTATAACGAGTTTAGCAAAAGAATGTCAAAGAAAGACTTCAATAAACTTGCTAACAGTATCGATGCGTCCAGAGATACGATCAGAAGGTCGAATTACTACAAGGATTCAAAATCCGCACATGGGGGGTCAACTTGGAAGGGTTTTTTGGTGCTTTTGACCTAATGAGTAGTGTTGGTACTATGATTACATCATGATTGATAGAATTACTAGTACCAGTATTGGTGAAGTTGAATTAGATAATAGTTCAAAAGACTTAGATGTGATCACAGAAGGAAATATATTTAAAATAAAAGATAAGAACTGAGAACAGCATAGAAGCAATTCATGTTGTGTTTATTACAGTGATAAAAAACTCAAGAATACCAAGGTTGGTATCTTGTATAGTAAATTAAAATTCTCTACCTGGATAAAAGAAAATGTCAGATCAATGCATGGCATAGGCTTGTCATTTATTATAAAACAAGCATACATTTTGAACAAAAATGAAGATTTTAAAGACAACGTGTGTGTTTGAAATACGTAGATGGCCAAATAGCAAGAGTTATTGAAAATTCAATTTATAAGAATATCTTATCATATTTGTGAGAAGTATCAACATTAGCTTATGATTACACTGCTGCTGCAAAGTTAGCACATGGAATAGACTATTTGTAAATAACAGTCGATGCTGATATTAATGCTTCCAAAATATACAATTTAAATTACGATGGTGTTAATGTCAAACAGACTCACATATACTGAGCATAATATTAACGAGGACAGATTAGCAAAAATCTTCTTTGAAACAACAGAAACACATTTCCAGCTCATCTAACATCAAGATGCACTCAAGTCACAAGGGAGGCAAACAAAATCAACCTTATGAATGTTTTAATCAACGAATTTAAGATAGTTGTTGCTGAAGATTGTCAAGCAGGCAAAAATGTCGTGGGTGCTACGGGAATTCATGTCTTGTTGTCTCCGATTATTGCTCTATCTTTTACCATTTCTCTCATTTCTCTCATCCTTTTCATCTACTTGAAAAATTCCCAGTTGACTCCTCATATGCGATTTGAAGTCATCATAGTAATCCAATCTTTTCGTATTATAGTAACCTTCGTGTATGATAGTATCTCAATACTTATCTACACTTTCTTGAAGTTTACTGAAATTCTCCTTAGGCATTTGCTTGTAAAACTAATTAAAATCAGTAATGTTTCTCTTGGATTATCGACCTTACTCTTATTACCGCACGTTGCTTACACTAATATATAAGGTTGCGGATTGATTGTAAAAGCTATAAAAAAATTGTAAAGAAAATGTTTCCCAACACTACCAATTAACGTTTTTTCTTCTCGTGAACATTCCATTTAGTATAATTTTTTATTTTATTTCAATTTATTTCTCGTCGTGGGTTTCTAATCGATTAACGTTTATAAATTATCCCTCATTCTCAGATAATCACCGTTTTATCCCGATTGAAACTATTTTCTTTTTGATTATTCTATTTTACAATGCCAAGCGAAGATGATCGAATCAACAACGATAGTCCTTCATCCATTTGTCTTGCTATTAACAGGCTGGATACCGGAATGGATGAAGTTTTAAATAATCTTGTACCTGAAATTAATCTACTAACTAAAACTACCCTAATAACTAATGATAAGCCTAAAAAGAGAAGAAAACTATATTCTTGTGATAAGTGTAGATCCTCAAAAACTAGATGCGTTGTTACACCAGGTGCTTTAAAATGTGATAGATGCGAATCACTTAAAGTTGATTGTGCATTACCAGATAGAAAATATGGTGCAAACGAATCAAGTGATAGTCTTAATAACATGGGTACTAACAGCCTAGATAAGAATAGAAGAGATGATTTTAATGAAAAGATAGACAGTTTAAATGGAAAACTTGATTCACTTATAGCACTTCAAAGAGATACTATTCTATTAAATCAAACATTAGTTGCTCAAATAGAGAGCAAAAATAAGTTACAACAAAAATTGTGTGATTCAAATGATTTAAATAATTCAACACAATATACCGCTTTGGATGATTTAAATGTTAATAAACACTCTGATAATAACTTTAATTTTGAATCAAGAACATCATCCTTTTTAGAAAATTCAAATTTTAGTAATCAATTACCGATACGTGAAGATTTAACTGCCCCTTTCAATCTTATAAACAAAACCAAGGAATCATTATTTGATAAAAGTAACAATAACGAAGTAATTGATGGATTTAAAGATGCAACTAATAAGTTTTTAACATTTTTTAATAACAATAAATCAGTTTGTCTAAATTTATCAAAGGAATTTTTAGAAGTTTCACACTATTATATTATACCTGGTGGTATAAGTATTATTGACATCGCATATGTTTTAGAACATCCATTTATAACGTGCGTTTTCGTTTTAATTTCAATCATGAGGTCAAAAGATTTTAAAAATTCAAAAATTCAAATTGAATTAGATAAAATCCTAAATAATATGCTAATAAATATAAATTATACTAAACCATTAGATGATCACGACATTGAAGCAATTTTATATACTTGTTTATATGATGTTGGTAGTTTTGATAAATGGATTTTAAGTTCCTTGACACTGATGCATTTTTTCAAATCAATTGATATAAATGCAATTTATGAAAGAGTTGTTATCAATAAAGAGTATTCTGATCATGATTTATTTCATTTAAGAATTTTAAATTCATCATTATCATGTCATTTGCAATATTCAATTGGATTTGGTAAACCAGTTTTATTTGAACATTTTTGGAAAGTATTTAATTTAACTATTCATTTTCCTATGGCAACCATTGGTGATGCAATTCAAGTTGCACAGTTAGAATTGTTCAACATTGTAACCAGTATTTTGAAAGATAATGGTAAAGACTCTGATAATTATCAGTTAAATGAGAATAATATACTAGAGTTTGATAATTTAAACCACTGGAAAGAAAAATGGGATAAAATTTTAAGTAAAGATGTTTCCAAGATTACATCATATTCTTATTATTTTGTAAATATTTTGATTTCAACAAAATTATTCAAATCAAATGAGGGTAAAAATACAGAATCTTATTATTCTTTTAAGCTACTGAAAAATTTCTTAGAATCTGATTCGAATTTAATCAAAGGTTTAACATCATTTCAACTAAATCAAATTGTTTATGTCTGTATTGTTTTGTTTAGAAATTTGAATGACATTGATTTGTTACAGCAAAAACGTGAAACTTTAGACATAATTTTAAGAACTTATTTCAATTTAAATAAATTAGGTCAAGAAATGAGTAACGCAACAATTGCGATTGCTGAAGTCATTAAAAAATTATTTGAACTGGGAATTAAAAATAAAGATTTAGAGTTAATAAATAAATCAAATGAAGGTTTCATTGGTACCGGATCAATTAGAAAACAAGAGATGTATTTACACCGTAGAGACAGCCAACAACAAAAAAGATTATCAAAAAATGATTTACCACTAATGATTACAACAGAAGAAGTTATTATTGGAGAAGATGATGAAACCAATTTGAAAAATGACAATAATATCCTTAATGAAAATACATTTAATACATTACCAGACTTTTTACAATCATTACAGGAATGGAATAGATATGAAAATAGTGATGATTATGTTAACGTTTTAATGGGAGATTTTGTAAATAATTAAGTGGTGCTGCAAATGGCTTTACATTTGTTACTCTGTTTAAATACTTTAAGACTTTCCATACATTTTAGTATAAGCTATCAATCTCTACCTGCAAAATTACCAGTTTCATCAAGAAATTACCAAATTTTGAAAAATCAAACGGAGAAGTACACTTTCTAGACCAAAAACTGTATTATATATTAATGGATAGTACAGCTACATGTATTAAAAACCTCTAGGTTAGATAAAAGCAGTTTGTTTGATATTGGAGATTTTGATTTGTCATCTTTTCATTTCTTGGTTTTTTTATCTTTTGTACTTTAATTGATATTAATTGATTCAATACGTAGATTTTCAATTCAATTAAGTTACTTCAATTATAAAATAAAATAAAAACAAAAAACAAATACTTCACATTCGTATTTCCTTAGATATTTGATTCAAGATAGTCTGAGCTTATTTGATTTTCCACTGATTATTACATGAAGTCAGCTGATATTCAATTACTTGACATGTATAATAAGAAGTGAACATATAAGCAATACTTTTTGAAAAAGTTTATGCATCAAGAATTTGAAACCTGCCGAACTCTTTTTGACACATAAGGTTCTTCCAAATATTCCATTTGAGCTTTGGTGAGTTTAAGTTGCAAAGCACGTAAAGCGTCATCAACAATATCCATGCTTGTCAGGCCCAAAATCGGACAACCACCTTTATTAACGGTCCATGCTAGAGCAATATGGGTCATTTTACAATTTAAGGCAACTGATAAGTGTTCCAATCTGTTAATGATTTCCTCATCGGCTTCGGTTAAATTTTGGGTGATAAAAGCCAATCCCAAATCAGCACTCATCGTTTCACGTTCCCTCGTTAAGTTTAGCGGTTTTGTTAACAGACCTCTTGCAAGTGGAGATAAGTTCAATATACCAATACCATTCACTTTACAATATGGAATCATTTCAGTTTCTTCTTCTCTGTATAGCAAATTGTGAAGATTTTGGACTGAAATAAACTTATGATAACCAAAACGTTCTGCAATAAATTGTAATTGTGCAAATCGAGTTTCTCTCATTGATGAAGCCCCAATATATCTAGCCAAACCTAAATTAACTATATCATTTAAGGCTTCCATTGTTTCTTTCATTGGAGTTTGACTATCAAATCTATGAATTTGTAAAACATCAATGTGAGTACATAATCTTTGATGTGTTGCTTCGACAGCATCAAAAATATGTTGTCTTGATAATCCATTTGATCTAACAAAGTTCAAATAATTTGGATCATCATTTGGCAGACCATCGAGTAAAAAACGATGTGTTTCATCGTCCACAGATAAATAACATTTTGATAAGATAACAACGGAGTCTCTTGGAATATCATATTTTTTTAAAAACTTACCAACAAGTAATTCCGAAAAGCCATTTGCATGCATATCTGCAGTATCGAAAGTACGTAAACCTACATCATAACATCTTTTCAAAATTTCCAAAACCTTATCTTCATCATTCATGTTCCAATTACCATACTCCGTGTTTGCTGCAAATGACATACAACCAATAACGATTGGTGAGATAGTTGGTCCTTTGTTACCCAATTTGACGTAATCCATTATAGTTTATATTTAAATTTAATTGTTTTCCGTTGTAGAAACTTCCTTTACAAATAAACAGAAGAAACCTATCCTGCATTCTTGGCATAAAATACTTTAAAACTTTAATTAAGTGAGAAAGTAAAAATTAAAAATTAAAAGATAAAAGATAAAAAAAATATGATAAATGAGCAATTTCATTTTTTTTTTCACTTTCTAATTTTTACTATTGATAGATAAACTATAGGTTTCCTCAGTTACTGAAACAAAACATATAGGAAGAAACAGTACTTAATAACATGTCGGAAGATCTTCCTATTGGAGAGGTCATCTACATTGCTGTTAAGCCTATTTTCAAAATTTATATGATTATTGGGGTTGGATTTTATCTCTCCCGTAAAAATATCCTGACAGTAGAAACATCCAAAAATATCAGTGCAATAGCTATAAGAATCTTAATTCCATGTTTAGCATTTCAAAAGATTGTCTCCAATATAAACAATACTATGATTCATGAAATTGCAACAATTGTTATAATTGCCTATTTCATGATGTTCTCTCAAGCTTTAATCATATTCGGTGTCGGTGTACTGTTTGGATGTCCACGTAATTGGTGGGGCGGTCTTATATGTTGTGGACTATTACCGAACATTTCAGATTTACCAATTGCTTACCTTCAAACAATGGAAACTGCCAATATTTTTGAAAATGTTGATTTGGGCGTTTCATTTATTATGATTTATATGGCATTACAATTAATTCTACAATTTACTTTAGGTTCTTATAAATTTATTGAATACGATTTCAAGCATGATGAAGGTGAAGTGATGAACAAAGAAATTATTGATATTGAAGATGATGGGCATCAAAATACAGAAAATATTTCAAGTTCAAATTCTTCACATAAAGGTGATAATGAGTCACAACTACCAATTCACACTAATAATGATTCTCATTCCATAGATTCGGAGATTTCTACTAATAGTACTACCACTGCTAATACTAACAATATTGTTGATTTTCAAGGTTTAGTTCGTAATACTTCACACTTGGTTAGAAGCGTAACAAATAATTCATTTTCTACACACCAAAGCAGGTTAGATGTACTTTCAAATATGTTAAAGAATTCCAGAATAAATGAACCCTCTGAAGATATGGATGACATAGTCAAAGTTTATTCAAGATACGATGAAATAAAAGAGGAACCCTCTTTAGAAATTATTGCAAATAATTTAACCACAACGAATAAGATAATTAAGGCCGTCAAATCAATTAATTGGAAAAATTTGTTTTGGACAATGATTGACGTTTGGAAAGATTCATTGAGACAACCAGTATCCATTGCGATTGTTGCTTCAATTGCAATTGCAATGATTCCCTGGGTTCAAGCGTTATTTGTATTCTCATCCCAAGTTAAATTAGCTAATGCTCCAGATCATCAGCCTCCTTTATCTTTTATTATGGATTTTGCAGGTTATCTTGGGGCATCACAGGTTCCATTTGGTTTGTTGTTATTGGGTGGTACAATTGGTAGATTACGATTCAAAAGTATATCTAGAAAATTATGGGTGATTCCAATAGTTATTACGTTCTTAAGATTATTTATTTTCCCCATAATTGGATGTGCATTTAACTCAAAAATTTATAGAGATGGTTTATTTTATGGCCAATCCATTCTATATTTTATCTCAAACATTAATTTTTGTTTACCACCTGCAACGTCATTACTTTATATAACTGCATTCTATACCCCAAATGATGGTAGAAATCATATTCAAATGGATATGCTTGCAATGGTTTATATTTTTCATTATATTTTTCTGGTCGTTTGCTTACCTTTTACTGCAACTTATACCATGAAAGTTTCATTAAACTTTTAGAAAATTATAGAACGTGTAATGTGTAATTCTTTACTAAATAGACGCTTTCCTAGTTAAACAGTATTTAATAAATTACTTCTTCAACTTCATTTTCCTTTCGCATTAACATCGTTTTTATGTGTTGATGTGATTTCAGCCTAAATTGTCTTTCTAAATTTATGACAATTCTTAAATACGTCACTTGGGACTCTTTCAGTCATGAATTCAGAGGAAATAAACACAACAATACAAATACCTCTGACGTCTACCCCTGAAAAAGGTGACGAAAGTGATTTGAATCACCACAATTTCAACATAACAGGATTATCAGGAGCATCATCGCATCTTTCTGACAATATTAAACGATTAACACCAATTGAAAATTTGAATCATCTAAATTACCATGATCAAGAATATCTATCTAGTGTCATAAAAAAAGCAAGTAAAGGAGATACATTTTTTCCGGAGTCTACCAATTTAAAAATACCAAGCACAAAGGAAGGTGGAGATGTGGATATTGATAATGATTTAACGCCTTTATTTAAGAAAGCACCTAATAATAAACCGACTATAGGATTAAATATAAACTTAACAGAATCAACGCCTTTAATTGATAAATTTAATAAAAATGTAGAAACAAATCAGCAGCAACCAATTTCATTTATATGCAGTGAAAATAAGGATGATTCACTAAAAGGTGTTAATAACAAAAATACGAGAAATATTTTCAATACTACACCAGAATTGAAGTTCAATAACAATACCACGAATAATAATAATAATCCCGTGAAGAATGCTTTTAATTTATTTGATAAGAGTAATTTATCATTTGCATCTGGAAATTCATCAATTAATTCTAGAAGAACGAGGAAAAGATTACGAGTTTCAGGTAATCAAAGTGTAAGCATCTCAGAAATACAAGTTAATAACTCAATTTCAAAACATCAACAAAATAAATGGACATCCAAGACAACCTATGAATGCTTACATTCCATATTAGCCGACCCACAGTGTGTTTCCAATATAACTATTCTGATTCAAATACTTTTAAACATTTTGATGATTTTAGGATTTTTAGGATTTGCAGTTTTTACAATATTAACAATAAAGAATGATGTTGATAGGAAAATATCAAGTTATACGAATAACCTAATAAATGAAATAAATTCTTGTAAAAGGGATTATTTAATTAATAATTGTTCCCCGGATATAAGAGTTCCAGCCTTGGAAATAAAATGTAATGAATGGGATACATGTATGAATCAAAATCCTGATTTAATAATTACATCAACTGCATATTTTGAAATTTTATCGGATTGTATAAATGCATTCTTCAAAAATATTTCATTAAAATCATTGTTTGGAATAGGCTTAATATTTGTTTTCTCAATTATCTTACCTAATATTTTATTTTCCAAATTCATTTCAACTACAATTAATAAAAATTATTACAATTCAACTAATAAAGACCATAGTGAGTATTCACATTTATCTTCATCCCCTTTAAGAATTACCAAAACTGCAAACTCCTCGTTTAATAATACAAAACAATTAGAAAATAGTCGTGTTAATATTTCAAGTGTTAGATTTAATCCAAATGTAAGTTATAGTTTTTATAATGATAATGATGGTGATTTAGATGATGAGAATTTCATCGGTAACCAGCGTATTTTATTAGAATAAACTTTATTCATTGTATATATTAATTCTATGTATAATTACAAAAAATTTGTTATTTTGATTTAACAATATATAAATACAGCTATACAATACATAAAAGGAAAAATAATTTCATGCTGTGACTTTTTTCCCCATTAGTTGTGATAAAAGTTCCTGACTATTTGATTTCAATTCATTGTTGTTGTTGTTAGTAAATAGTCCTGGCGGTGGTTGCTGAACTGGTGTACTGAGAGCTGAGCTTTCTAAACTACTCAATGATTGTAATTTCAATTGTTGTTGTAACAACCTCTGTTGGAACAGTGTCTGTACTGGATCAGCATTAATGTTTTGTTGTTGTTGTTGTTGTTGCTGTTGTTGCTGTAATAATAACTGTTGCTGGAGCTGTTGCTGTTGATGTTGTTTTAACTGTGCTTCTAATATAGATGGAGTCATATTCAATTTAGTTTGATCTGATACTTCATAATTTTGAGAATTTTGAATAAAGGTTCTATAACTGTAATTCCTTGTAAACGGCGAATACAATAATGAGTCTGTTAATAATGTAAGACGATCTTTATTTTTAGCTGTACTTAAATAACCAAAGTTGTCGTCTTCATTAGAAAATTCACTTAAATCAAAATCATGGAATAATTTGATTGATGTAGTAGATTTGAATTTCGGATCAATTGAGTAAGCCAGTTTATTGGTATTATTAAGATTCTTTAATGAGTCACAGACAGACTTAAAATTAATAGCTGATGGATCCGTAACAACAGAAGCTTGTTGCTCTTTGTCTTTCTTTTCTTTCTTCTTCGCTTGTTGTTGTTCTTGCAACAATCTTTGGTGTTCTTTCTCTTGCTGCTTTTGTTCCAGTTGTTCTTTTTGTAATTGTTGGGATTTTTGTAAGAACAGTTGTAATTGTTGTTGCTCAAGTTTTTGTTGTTGATGAATTTGCTGTTGTTCTTGTAATTGCTGTTGTTGCTGTTGGGTCAATATTTGAGAATCAGAATCAACATTTGATTTAGTTTGATGTAATGCATCATTCAATGATGGGAAAGAGGACAGTGTCTCCGCAATAGGATCATTGAGAGGATTAAAATGAGGTTGTGTTCTATTTTTTGCCCATGAAACAGTTGCAGGCAGTGCAGGACCTTCTTCATTTGAGTTCATTAAACCATTTGAATTTGAAGATGCTAAGTTTGAATTACTATTGGAATTAGAAGAATTTAACTGTGCAATTGAAATACGTGGAGAATTTAGTGGTGAATACATTAAATCATCAAGTGTTGTACTTGTTGATCTAATCTCTTGAAATTTGTTGTCATTGTTATTGTTGCAGTAATTATTACCGTTATTATTATTAGTATTACTATTGCTGTTACTGCCATTTCCAGATCTGGAAGTTAAATCTTGTCTTGAATATGAGTCCGCTTCTTCACCAGGTTCATGTAAAAACATGCAATTAGGATTTGGACATGGTTGGCCTCTGAGATATGAAGAACAATACTTAGTTGTACCATGAGCAGCTCTTAATAATTTGCCATCACTAATTGAACCATCAACTGCATTAATACATTTAACTGCATCTTCCTTCCTTGCAAACGTAACATAAACACCATAACCAGGAGTTGAGCTTAAATGATGATAGTTACTTGAATTCGGAGTTCTTTTATTGATAACAATTTTATTAATTTTACCATATTGACCAAAATACTTTTCACTTCTTAAAACGGGAATCAAATCATCATAACTACAAGGTGGATTTAATCCAACAACATAAACCAAATTCTTTTGAATGACTCTCATACCAGCCAAATGATGTCTCTTTGCTTGTTCAGCATCTTTCTTTTCTTTTTCAATAATCTTCTTCTCTTTCTTTCTCTTTTCAATCTTCGCCTTTTGAAGTTTCCATTCCTCTGCTGTGATATTTCTATATTCAATATTTTTGTCCTCATAGAGTCTTCGACATGCCGGACATTTTCCATTTAATTCGGGGTTTGTTCTGATGTTGTTGTAGCAAAACTGACAAATCTGGTATCCACAAGGACAGGGTTTGAAGTTTTTGTCTGTAATATCCATTTCTTCACAACAAAGAGGACAAAAGTCTTCTTCATCTTCTGAAAAAAGAGAGTCGCTGTGGTTCTCAAAGTACATTGTCTGCAATTGGTGTTGTTAACTAAAGAAACAAGAATGAATGTATCTCCCCAAATCAAAAGAACGATCAAGTTGAGCAATTAGAATCAACGCCACTGAAAAGCTGAGAATTAAAAAATCAAAAAATCAAAATTTTCATCTTTTTTATTTTTTACTTCTTTTTTTTTGCAACATGAATTTGTGATCCGTCTGAAAAATTTCGTGTTTTAGTGTTTTTAGGTATTATGTTACTGCTTTTTAACGATTTTTTGATCAGTTCATTTAAAAAGGTAACTTGGTTTCTATCAAATGAGTACTCCTGAAGATATTTTGAACATGCATGTTCTTTTGCAGAACCTCATGCTTTCTGATAATAACGTTAGAATCCAAGCAGAACTTGATTTTAAACATTGGTTGGAATCTGATTCAAATTCTTTCTCATTTTTGCTCATCCAATCCGCTTTAAATGATGCTTTATCTCTTTCCGTTAGACAATCAGCTTTGCTTCATTTAAAAAGAATTGTCCCCTTATATTGGTCGCCTGCATTTGATAAATTTGTTGGTCCAAACCCTATCAGTCAAGATATTAAAAAAATTTTAAGAGATTCCTTACTGAAATTAATATCTGATCCTGATTCAAAAATAAGGTCAAGTTCTGCATACGCAATTGTTCAAATTGCCGCTGTTGATTATCCTGATGAATGGCCAAACTTGTTAAACGATCTGTACAATTCAACCACTGATGAAAATTCTTCAATGTTTGAAATTATTGGCTCATTGTCTGTATTACAAGAAATTTTTGATGATGTTGTTACTGAAGATCAATTTTTTGAAGGTGGTATTGCAGTTCAGGTTTTGAAAACTTGTGAAACTTTATTATTAAATAATGCAAAACACGCTTTGGATGTTAGAGTTGAAGCCTTGAGATTATTAAAGATTTTGTGTCAATACTTTGAAAACGCTGACTTTGATGTACCAGATAGAGAAGATTTTTGTAATGCGGTTATTCCACAAATTTATCAATTGTTATCAACTATCTCAATACAATTATCAAATATTCAGTCCTATATTAATCAATTAAGTGCGTGGGATTTTAAATTTGAAGTTTATTATATTTTAAACAATTTGTTAAATTCGTTCTCTCATCTTCTAGAAAATTTTATAGATGAATCTTTTACTAATATTTTGAAAGATTTGCAACTACAGAGACAAATTTATTCAAAAATAATACATTCAAATGATATCAATACAATCAAATCTACTTTTATAGATGTTGAACAATTTTATTCCTCTCAAAGAGAACGTAGAGAACCATTTCCTTTATTAGTTTTAACATTAACCAAAGAAATTGAAATGTTACAGACTTTGGTTGAGCTGAAACCAATTGAAAATGATGAACAAATAAATGATATTTTAGGTTTATTAATAGAATTATCAGTTTTACCAAGTTCAAAAATTGATGATTATAATTCTGATTTCAATCAATTTGTAACTGATGAGTCTGGTCTGAATGTTGAGATAACTGTTAGAGACAGTGTTAGGGAATTGTTAAGTGATACGAGTGCTGAAAATAATGTTATATTTATAAACTCACTAATTAAAAAATCCAATATTTTACAATCACCTGCTGTTTCTTTAATTGATCAATTGAATAAAGAAGTCATTGTTTATTTATTAACTTGCTGTTTTGATAACGATGATACAATTGTTGAAAATCCAATTTTTGATGTTAAGGGATTTTGGGTTAATTGTATTAAGTTTGTAACGGATAGTTTAAAATTAAATGAAGAATTCCAATTTTTAACGTCAAGGTTTATTTTAATGATTCCAAAGTTACTGTTTAAATATTCCTCCATTTGCAAAGAACTTGGTGCATTATCATTTAATCAAGTATGTTTAATTTTACCAAGTTTAGGGGGATCGGATGATTTTCAAATTATTAAGTCTTCAATTTTAATTTCTTTACAATATTATAATTATTTTGTTAGAGCAAAGGAACTGACGATTGATATTCAAAACCAATTAATGATTTTAGTCAGCCAATTAAAGGAAGATTCAGAAGAAGATACCAATATGATGCTACTTGAAGCCATGACGATTATAATTTCAATTAATAGCCAACAACTGTCAAATGATTCGAAGTCTATCGAGTTAATTTTATCAATTGGTTTCAAATATGATAAAAATTTTGCTCTGAATAATATGATGTTTGAATGTATTGAAGATCTACTGAAAAATATTTCACAACAAAACTATAATAATTTAATTTCATTTGTGTTTCCATTATTGTTAAACAAAATTACGGAATTTAATGGTAACTATGACTCTCATATTGATTTAAGTCTACAGGTTTTAACGTCATTTTTAAAAAATAATGAAAGCTATCCAATTCCTGAGAGTGTTTTTAACTCGACATTCACCATTGTTAATAAGTTTATCAATATTTGTGAAGATGATGGATTACTGCAATCAAGTTCTGAATCATTAATTGAATTAATTAGAAGTTCGAAAGAATTGGTATCAAAATTCATTGATTCAGAGTCAAATGAACCCGGTATACAAATTTTGCTCAAAAGTGTTTCAAAGTTTTTATCACCTACAATGACAGATCGAGCAATTGTTAAACTGGGAGATTTAGTTACTTTGTTCTTAAACGATTTTCATGATCTGATTGGAGGTTATTTAGATGATATTTTGAAAGCCTTAACTATAAGATTAATAAAAGCAAATGAGGTTCCAACAATTGAAAACATGATATTAATATTTAATATGCTAACAATCTCCCAACCTAAAGCAACAATTGAATTTTTGAAAAACTTCCAAATCGATAACACAACTGCATTAAATAGAATTTTACCAATTTGGTTTAACGCATATGAGGTTATGCGTGGATATAATTCAATTTTATCAAACGTTGAAGCATTTATTAAAATTTTTGAAATTAATGATGACAATGTAAAGCAAATAATTGTCGATGGTGATCCATTACCCTATCAAGTTGATGATAGTGTAATTATAACCAGATCGATGGCTAAAAGGATACCAATTAGATATGAACAGTTACCTGCAGACGCAAAAATAATTAAACTCTTGATTGAAGAATTGAAAAATGAGGTTACTTCAAATACTTCAGAAAACCAAAATTACCATCATCATCAGCAAGAAACGGCTGATAATGGCGAAGATGATGGCTGGGAAGATGTGGAGGATATTGGAGAGGCAACCTTTGAGCAACTTAAAAATTATGTTGATGATGATGGCACTGTCAGACGTGGTATTGATGGAACAAATGAAGACATGAGGCAACTACTACTTGCATTTTTCAGAGAATGTACGTCACATAATATATCTAATTTCAAAGATATTTACTCGAAATATTTAACCGATGCTCAAAGAAAGTTATTATCCGAATATTTGGTATTTACTTGAAATAATTTGTATAATTAGAAAAGATTTAAGTTTTGTTGATCAATAATTTACAAAAATAACGGGAATAGATACAAAAAATAAATGTTTATACAACAACAGTTTAAGAAATTACACATCAATTTCAAAATCAATGTCAATTGTTTTAATCAATGCATCAATACCATCCCTTCTGAAAATATTGTTTTTTATTTTGTTCTTTTCGTCTTTTCCTTCAGTTTTATCTTCAGTTTTTGTAGAAGTAGCATCTTTTTTGTCAACAGATTTATAAAAAACTTTTGGATTTGTTCTTAATCTACTAAATGGATCACTAAAATCATTATTTTGTAACTGTTTACGTTTAGTTTCAACTAATTTTTTTTCTGCTTTCCTAATATATTCTTGATTGGACTTTTGGTTTCTGATGTTAATTTGTTCCAATTTAGAAGTGTTTTTAGTACCTTGGTAGAAAGAACTCAAGTTATCAATTTGTTCTTGTAAAGATTTTGAAAGAGCTTCATCACCCTGTTCTAAAGCAACTTGTAACTCTTCTCTCAATCTACCTAGTTTCCTAACTCTTGCACCAGTATTCATATCATAAACTGAAAGTTCTTCCTTTTTAGCCATCATCCTATTGATGTCTGCATCTGTTAACCTTTTAGATGCCATATTTCTCAATTCAGTAAACTTATCTTCAACATATCTAACAGTTGGTAATTGGTGATTACTAGATGAAGAAACTCTCTTTTTATACATTTCAAAATCTTCTTGTGTAAATGGAGAATTTGACAAACATGAAATATCTACAGTTGTTGTAGAATCACCCTGTGAAACTTTCAAATAGGTATTACATGGCTTACCAAATAATTTATATGGTTTACCGCCTCTTCTGACTTCTTCTACTGACGCCATTCTGTATTGTGGTTGATTTGTTTGTCTTGACGGGCCAATATTAACTCTCACAATAGTGCCCGGTATACAACTGTCAAACTCATCACGATACAAGAATTTTTCTAAAACGCTTCTAGTTGATCTAATTTTATTGTTAATTTCTTCAAGTGATGCATCTTGATACTGCGACTGATCATAATTGTTTCTTGATGCTCTTCCTGATGTTTTTCTTGAATCATATTCGTCTGTATAATAATCATCTTCTTCATCCTCTTCATCATCATAACCAGCTAGTTCTCGCAAATCTTCGTCATCATCTTCATCATCCTCTTCGTCTTGATAGTCATCCCTGTTTTTACTCCTAGAATCTTTATTTGACTTTCTTTCTCTTTGTCTTTTTAATTCAGATAATTTACTAGTTTTCAACTTCTTGGTAGAAGAACCTTTTTCAATGGATTTGGATTCAGCTTTACTTTGTCTTGCTCTCAACGCTAAAAATCTTCTTTCTCTATACTTTTCCTTTTCTTGTATACGTTCATATAAAATACCTTCTCTGGACATTTCATCCATTTGCATTAACTTCGTCTTATCTGCTTCATCTCTATATTTACCTTCAAGTGGATATGGATCATCATCACCATTTAGCTCCTCCGCTTCATCTTCGTCATCATCATCATCATCATCAATGGTTCTTTTCGAAGTACCCCTCCTACCCTTTGAAACTTGTGGTTCATAGTCACTTTCTTCGTCAGATCCAATTCCAGCTAATTCAAGAAGGTCGTCGTCACTATCGCTCATGGCAGTATGTTTTGCTATCGATACTGAAGAATTATTTCTAGGTGTTACAACATCAACATTCATCAACTGGCAAATTCATGATGAAATCCATTTTCATTTTTCAGTTTCCCAATTTGCACTTTTTCTCAATATCAGATTAATCCCAATTGGGCAACTCTAAGTTTGTCTTTCCCGCATGATCGTTTAAATTTATTTGCAGGATGGAATTTTCCTTTGTTTCTCCTCTTTTTCTCTTTTCAAAATATCATATACTAAAAGTATAAACCACTTACCAAGACAAGATGCATTCATCTGCTGCTAATCAGAAAAGAGATTTACTAGTGGCTGAAAAAGCACCGGTTTCCACTGCAAAAAGATCACCATCTATTTTAGTTACAGATGTCAGAAAAAATCAAAATAAAGCACCATTTGCGGGTCATAAGCTACAACAAATGAAGAATAAAAGAGATAGATCTCAAGATAAATTCACTGATTTGGTGAAAAGTATGAGACGTACTTCAAACTCTAAATATTCAAATATTTCTGTCTCAAATTTAACTTCAAATATTAGTGACATACCCTCTTCAACACAACGTGAAGTTCCAAAGTTAGTTTATAATGATGCTTTTGGTGCACGAAGAAACCTTCAAAAGATTGCACCATATTCAAGAAATTTACCAAGTCGGACATCCAAAATTACACAAAAATTAGTTCTTATTCCCGAAAAAGAAAAGAATAAAGATGACAATTTATTAAGAGAAAAATCAACAACTGATAATATTTTCCAAGAAATTAATAGCAAAACAAAGGCAGAATTATTAACAAAAGAACAAAGACAGCAAGAATATCCGAGAGTTACTGCCTATTTAATTGCAGAAGGTTTTAATCTTAAACTAACATCTAAATTCTTGGCAAAGTATCATATGGTTCTACCACGATTATATGATGAAGTTTTATATATCCCATACTCACTGCCTTTACTTCCTGGAGACTGTGGTTACAGGGTTCAATCTAATACTTCTTTGAAAATGCAGAGAGGTATTCAATTAATGGAAAATTTTATAAATAAATCTGAAGAAAGAGATCATCATTATGAATTTTATTCAGGCGCAGATCATGAAACAAACGAAATTTTGAATGAACCTGATTCATTATCACATTCACCAAACCAAAATGATTTTAACCCTTCTGAACCCCAATTTTTTGTTAGCGGTAGTCCAACCGAAAGTATTCTTGAGCAAGAACTATGTGAAAGTATAGAAAATGAACGTTCTAATTCAACTGGCTCAACTCAGTCAAATATTTATACTGAAAATACTAACAATAATGAAAGTGTTAGTTCCTTACAAAATGGTGGTATTGGTACTAGTAATAATAATAGTAATTCAACGTCTCAAAGCAATGAAGATGACTTACGAAATGAAAATGAACACTTGAAGAATAATGAAATTAAAAGTGAAACGAAACAAGAGGAAATAGAAGGGGGAAATCTAGATAATTTAAAAGAAAATCAGGAAAGTAAAGCTACAAAGCCTGAAACATTAAAAGAACCAAAAAGAAAATCATCCAAACAAAAATCACACTTACCTGACTTATCTAAACATGCAGAAATGTTCATTCTAGACTATGGGGTTGTGGTGTTTTGGAATTTTAGTGAAGTTCACGAAAAGAACATTTTAGCTGATTTAGTGTTTGCTAAAATACAGCCTGGTGAATTTGATCTTGATGATGATGATGATGATGATGATGAAGAGGAAGATAATGATGATTTTGATGATGAAGATCTTATAGATCTGGGCATAATTCTGCCTCCGAATTCAAATGATCTTGAAAGTGAAGTTGATTCAGACAATGAAAATGAAAACGAAAACGATGAAGAAGAATTATCATTAATTATAAAGCCTGTTCCTGAACAGGATATAGAAAGAGAAGAATTTCATTTCGAGTATAATAGGGATGTTCAAACTCCGCGTATATATAATGATATGATTACACTAAAATCAGGAGATCACTTAATTAAATTAACAATTTCGCATGCAATTGCACAATCGACAAAACTATCACTTTTTGAAAGTAAAATGTCGAATGTTTTAAACTCAATTTCAAAACTTCCAAAGGCTTTGGCATTAACTGGAAAGTTGGAAAATTATACGACAAAAAGGTTACTGACAAAAACAGGAAAATTATTTCAATTACGCAATGAAGTGAACTTATTATCAAATGTGTTGGATACTCCTGAATATTTTTGGTCCATTGAGCCAGGTCTACATCCACTATATACTGCAATTAGAGAATATTTAGAAATTGAACAGAGAGTTGAGGTTATCAATGATAGATGTAAAGTATTTTTGGATTTCTTTGATATTTTATCGGATTCATTAGCTGAAAGGAAAATGACCAAAATCACCAAAATGTTAATTATTGCAATTGGTTTAAGTGTAATTGTTTCAATTTTCGAAATTTTTGTTCGTTATTCAATTATATCCGGGCTCCTTAATCGATAAGGAATTGTTAATTAATATGATTGACTAGTTTATATATTTTTACTTTATAGAATATCTAATTAAAAATCAGGTTAGGTTAGTGAATTATTTTTTTTGTTTACCATCTGGAACAGTAAAGAATACGTACTTACCATCCTTATTAGAATCTAAAATGAAGTAACCCTTTCTTTCGAATTGGATAATATCGCCAACCTTCATTTGTTCAACATTGACATCTGCAACAGCATCGGTTGTGAATCTAGTTTCTGGTGTAAGGAAATCTTCAAAGTTATCACCTTCATCTAATTTATCTTTAGTAATTAAGTGATCAAAATCAACTAATTCAACACCAACAGTCTTTTCAGCAGCTAACCATGTTAATTTCTTTTCGGTCTTTCTGAAATCACCGTCTAAGTGTAACTTAGCATCAATAGAAACAACCTTACCATCGGCATCTTTGTTAACCTTGGTACAAATAACATTACCCCAGTCCATGAAGGTAACTTCTTCACCATCTTTAATTGCTGCCGCATCGACTTGTTCAATCAATGCCTTTGAGGAGTAATAAACATCCTTTTCACCAACTGCTGGATTCTTCTTATGTTTTGGTTTCTTTTCAGCATGTAATTTTGGACCATCGACAATATTAACGGTAACTAAATCCTTTGAAGCTAAAGCGGTATGTCTTGGAGCAATTGGATCAATAATCTTTTTATTTGCAGACCAAATAATATTCCAATCTAAATTAATAATATTCTTTGATGGACCTTGTGAAATAATAAAATTCTTTAAACCTTCAACAGTCATTCCTCTTCTTCTGATACCTCTAACAGTTGGGAATCTTGGATCATCCCAGTTGTCAACATAGTTCTTGTCAACAAACCATTGCAACTTTCTCTTTGATAATAATGTTCTAACAAAGTTAACTCTAGCAAAATCCCAAACATGAACCTTTCTTAAACCTAAAGCATTTAACATCCATTCATATTGAGCATTTCTATCTCTATATTCGATAGTTCTTAAAGCGTGAGTAACACCTTCTAATGCATCAACAATTGGAACACAGAAATCATAAGTTGGGTACATTTTCCATTCAGAACCAGTTCTGTGATGTGGAGTTAAGTTACATCTGTAAATAACTGGATCTCTTAAAGTCTTGTTCAATGCAGTATAATCAATCTTTGCTCTAACACAATTTTTCAAACCTTCTTCGGTACCGTTCTTCATTTCTTCAGTGAAAATTTTTAAATTTTCTTCAACGGTTCTATCTCTTCTTTCAGATTTAATACCGTCCATTCTTTCAGCTCTCATTTTTTCTAATGGAGTGTCATCACAATATGCCTTACCTTCCTTAATCATCTTAATTGCTAATTCATACATTTGTTGGAAATAGTCAGATGAATAAGTAATAACATCTCCCTTAATACCTAATAATTCTAAATCTTCAATAATTGAATCTTGAAATTCAGTTTTTTCCTTTGATGGATTAGTATCATCGAATCTAATAATTAACTTACCGTGGTAAGCATTAGCAAAATATTGATTTAAAACAGCAGCCTTTGCGTGTCCAATATGTAAATATCCAGAAGGTTCAGGTGGGAATCTGGTAACAACTTCACCATCTTTTGCATCAATAAGATCAATTTCGAAATTTGCCTTATGAACTTCTTTCTTACCATTCTTAGAAAGTTTCTTCATTTCTGCAAGTGAAGCAGCTAATAAAGTTGCAACTTCACCGAATCTTTTATCGGATTCTAAGAATTGATACCATCTAGTAACATTGATGTAGACGGAATTCTTGATGACGGAACCCATAACTGGATTTGCTCTTAATGCACCCCAAATGGCAATATCAGCAGCAGTAATTTTATAACCAACAATAAAAGATCTAAGGTTTAAATGAGATTCAAGGGCTTCTAAATCAACAGATAATTTCTTGAAATCTTTAACGAGTAGTTTTTCGGAAAATTTAATCCATTTTTGAGATTCTTCCTTTGCTAAAATAACAGCTGGAAATTCAGTAGCTAAATAATTTAAAATTTCCGCAGAATCAGTAGCAACTGATTCACCACCTTTTAAAAGTTGAGCAGATGATTTAATTTCATCTGATACTGTTTTCGCATCAATGAAGTTAAGTTTAACATCACCTTTTGATGATGTGTTAACAAACGCAGCAGCAGTCAATAATGCATAATCAACTGCAGGCGCCTTTCCGGCAATACTTAATGTATAACTCATTGTTATAATGTGATATATAGGAAGAAAAATAAGAAAATATATATATACATGATGATTCTACATTTTCATGACGGATTTTTGAGTTTTCTCATGGCTTTTTTTTCGGTTTTTTCTTAGCGGCAATTAAATTTTACCGCTAAACACGACAATATAATTGTTGTATGTAAAAGGTTTACCTTGCATTATAGATTGTCAACATAGCTAGCAAATTATGTAGAAATTAATGAACTATTGGTATCAATGTATTGAAAATTGAAATGTAAAACGGATTTTACTATAATTGTCTTTTTGATTTTTTTTTGCTATCAATTATTTTGGAATTATATAAGAAAGTAAATGAAATTTTATTTATTTTAAAAACTACAACTCAAACAACTCAATTTTATAGATATTTAAACAAATTAAATCAACTGCAGCTTTCCTCCTACCATTCCAATCCTTTGTTATTGTATCTTCCAAGTTAGTTTCCTTTTGATTAGAAAGGGGATAATAATAGAATGGAGTAATACCGTCGCGTCGATATACTGTTGCAACAATTGCTAATGTCATAAGAAAAACATTTTTTTCTTTCAAACTTCTTCAACTTTTTTTTCTTAAAATATCGTTTTGCCTGACTTACATTAAACTCTTGGATTTGATATACACAGATTATAATGCAAACCACATATTCTATTAGAAAATTTTCTGAAAATTCAACGGTTAAAAGGCCAAAAGAATTAGGATGTTTTTCAAGAGATATTGAAAATAAAATAACAATTGACGATTCACAATTAAGTTATTATTATTTACCAGACAATGATTTGAACGGAAATGATGGAGTCGATCTTAGTGGAGGATTTGCAAAATTTATAAAAAATCCAAAATTAGATTATGGAGATTTCACTGGACTTTTAGGTAGTATAATGAAGTATGAAAAAGAACATGAAAAGAAAATTTCAAGTAAAATTGTTTCATGGAGAGGATTAATTAAAACTTTAATGTTATTGCCATATGAAAATAGGGATGCATTTATATTAAATGTTGTTGTTTTTGATGGTCAATTATTTATTCAATCTGATATTGAATATAGGAAAATTGTTGAAGACACCGACCATCCCAATGATATTCAAAGAAAATTTATTTATTCAGGGTATAAATATGAAACTATGTCAACGCTACCAAAACCATGGTCACAATGTACCCGTAAAGAAATTGAAAAGAGAAATAAATTAGAAGTTAATAATATTGAACAATATGGAATTATTGTTAAGACAACAATTGGTTCCACATCATTACTGCTCGGTGCAGAAATCGACTGTGTTTATGATTATAAACCTACAGATGGCAGTGATACATTGTCACACTATGCTGAATTGAAGACGGCAGGCCCATTAAATGATCCTGGTAAAGTTTCACAGTTTGAAAATAAACTATTGAAGACATGGGCACAATGTTTCCTTGTCGGAGTACCAAAGGTTATTTATGCATTTAGAGATTCACAGTTACGTATACGTAGTATTGAAGAGTTTAAAACAGAAGAAATTCCATTATTAATCAAAAATAATCCGATTAATGTTCAAAAACATCAACAAAACCCAAACTTAAAAGTTGTTAACAAATCAATGCAATCAATTAAATTTTTAAGTGGGTTATTAGAATGGTTAGAACAATCAGTTTCAACTAAAGATGAATCAAAAACTTATAGATTGGCATTCGATCCTATAAAAAATAGTATGTTTGTTACATTAGATGAAAATACACCAGAAAAGACAGCAAAACTATTATCACCATATAATGGAGAAGATGGTGGCATGCTAACTGAAGAATTCAAACAATGGAGAAATGAATTAAAAACATTAAAGAAGTAAATTTTTTTTGTATTAAAGTCCGTGTAACATATATAAACAGTTATCAAACAACAATTAAATAATAATTTTTTTCTTTTTATTTCATAACAAAAAATTCAAATATTAGATTAGATAAAACGTACAATAATAAGACAATAAAGAAAAAACTGGGACAAAAAACAAAACTGAACGGAATGAAAAATAAAATATGTTAAAATAGTATTATTTTAACTAGCTTAGAACAGAGCAGCAGCGACGGCAGCAACCAGTGCAAATGTACTACCAGGAACAATAGTACCTGCAATATCTTCAAAAACAGAAGATGAGGAAACTGGATCTGATGAACTTGTTGAAGTGACTGAACTTGTTGCAGTGCCTGAACTTGGAGCAGGTGCTGAAGATGATGGAGATGTATCTCCCTTTTGAAGCGTTAAGTCAAGACAACCTTCTGGGACAGAATCCTTGAAATACATTAAAGCATAACTGGATTGGGAATAATTGTATGGGTCATTAACATTCTTACAAGCATAAAAATTATCAGATGTGCCATTGAGTTGTAAAGTGTTACCATCGAATGTAAAGTCTGCAGATGGGGAAGCAACTGATAAAGCAACAAAGTTGCCAGAAAGACCAAGACTTTGTGGAAGACTAGAACCAGGCTCAGTAAAAGTTTTTGCAGATTCATCATAATCTAATAGTTGAGAGGAAGAACTTGTGCCAAGGAATGCATAATTGAGACCAGCACCTGAGTGTGGGAAACCAAGTGTATTACCGTTAATTTCAGAATGGTCAGATTTAACGACTAAATTAACAGTTTCAGCAGTAGCTAAAGCAGCAGTAGCAGCGACGAGTAAAGTGTTTCTAATTTGCATAGTAAGTAAGTGAATGTTTCTGAGAAGGGATGTGTGATAGTTGAAAGAACAGAAACATGAAAGGAACAGTTAAAATGTCGGGGTAGGCCTCTCTTTATATACTCTCCGGAGCGTGCTATAAATAAATACACACATTGCCAGCACTCTAAAGAAAAAAAAACAAGGTGGCTGGAACAAGGTGGCTGAGTTAGCCTAATTGGCGCAGGAACCAAATTAAGAAATTGTGCGGGTTTTCCCAAGAATTAAAACTAATTGGGATATTCAATCTCCGCTATGACGTCGGTGCTGGTTTTTTTGCCCGCACTTGGATTTCACGGCTGAAAAGTTAAAAGCTGTCCCGCACACGTCATTGAAATCTGTTTAGTGTAACAATACGGTCAAGTAAACTCTGAAGTCATGACGTTAGGCTTTCGTTATTATTATCTTGTTCACAGAGGGTTCAAGATTGATTGTTTAATCATGAAATTATTACACTATTAAGTGGTCAACTTATTAAATTATTAAATTATTAAATTGTTAAATTATTAAATTATTACATATTAAAGATACACATTATGATTTTGATTGTGAAGAAACACCTGTGGTACAGCGAATCAATTTTTAGTTTCGTAAGTCTGAGTCCTAGTCCAAAGTTGATAAGATTAGATTAAAGCAGCTGCAATACCTGCAATAGCTGCAAAAGCACCAGCTGGCGCAACGTTAGAACCAGCACCTGTGTATGAAGAGATTTCACTTGTAGTCGATGGTTCTGCAGATGAAGATTCTAAACTAGTTGAAGAAGTTGAAGCAGAACCAGGAGCAGAAGTAGATGATTCATTTGAATCAACCTTGACAATGTTAAGTGGAATACAATCACTTGGTGCATCAGAAGTATAATACATTAAAGCATATTGACGCTCTGAGTATCTGTATGGATCATTGACGTTCTTACATGCATAGAAGACGTCAGCAGTACCGTTAGCTAATAAGGTATTACCATCAAAGGAAAATTCAGCTGCTGGATCAACAACAGAAACTTGAACGAAACCACCAGAGACACCGAAAGGAATTGGAAAACTAAATCCTGCATTAGGATCTGATAAAGTTTTTTTGGATTCATCATAAGTTAATGGAGAGGTTGGACCTGAAGTAGCAATGAAACCATAGTTGATACCAGCACCTTCATGTCTGAAACTGATGGAGCTACCGTCAACTTCAGAATTGTCAGATTTGATGGCTAAGACAACATCTTCGGCAACAGCTAAAGCAGCAGATGCAGCGAGAAATAAAGTGTTTTTAATTTGCATTGTGATTGTGTATTAAAAGAATATGTTTAATATGAAAAAAGAAAGGAATTAAAAAGAAGGTGTTGTCGAACTCTTGAATTGAAAAAAAAAACAGCAGTTGATCCTGTTTTATAGCAAAGTCGTTACAGTTTTTGTTATGATGTGAAAAACGAAAATGAAAACAAAACAAAGAAAATCATCGGAAAATTCGCTCTAAAAATAACAGTAACAACAATATAAAGAGATTATAATACTGACGCTTGTTTTGTACACCGCTCAATCATGCATGAATTTATTCTTGTTAGTTAATTGGGTGCTGTATACTGCGTAATGATGACTTATTAAGTTGTCAATAGACATTATTAATTAGTAAAGCCGTCTGACCAGCTAGCGTTCTTTTCGTTTTTGCACTACAGTTGCTTGTTGGCGATTTTCCGAATCGGGCAGCCATTTCCTAATTGGGCGAGTTTTAGGGCTGTGAGTTGGAAAGCCTAAAGTTTCAGGCAATAAGCATGGATATCGGACAGTATTTTACTTACATAAAACTACAAATACTATTCATATTACAATGACTCTTAATGTTTCTTAACAACACCACTGGCATCTGCTTTGTTAAGGATGTATTTTTTGTAATCATCAATACTACCATCAAATCTATAAACCGTACCATCTTCACTTACCCAGATTTCATTACAAACTTCTTTAATCATCGTAACATCATGGGAAACCATTAAAATACCACCTTGAAATTTATTCAATGCTCCAGATAATGCGTCTAAACCAGATGTATCTAAATGATTGGAAGGTTCATCCATAATTAAAATATGTGGTTCATTAAGACATAATGCTGCAAATGCAACCCTCGATTTTTGACCACCTGATAATAATTGCATTTTTTGTAATGCTAACGAACCTGTAATACCAAATGATCCTAAATGACGTCTATACTCTTCATCTGTTTTACCTGGATATTTTCCACTCATCCATTCTACTGCATTCTTAGTCAAATCCATTCCATCAACGTGATGTTGTGCAAAGTATCCAATTCTTAATCTTGAATTCTTAGAAACTGAACCATCTAACGGTATATTACCACCCATCAAAACTTTTAATAATGTTGTTTTACCACAACCATTGGCACCAACTAATGCAATTCTTGAGTTCATTTGAATATCCAAATCAACATGATTTAACAACAAATTCTTTGGATCATACCCAAAACTAACATCTAATAATTGTAAAATTGGTGGTGATAATTTTTCAGGGTCTGGAAATTTAAATGTGATTTGTTTGTTTTCTTCAGGTGGTTCTAAAACAGGTAGCTTTTCAAGTTTTTTAATTCTTGATTGTGCTTCTGATGATTTTGCTGCATTATATCTAAACTTGTCAATGAATTGTTGTAAATGAACTCTATATGCCATTTGATTTTCATATTCTCTCTTTTGATTCTTTAATCTTTCTTCTCTAGTAGAGTAGAAAGAATCAAAATTTGCACCTCTGTAATAATCTAACCTTTCTGAATGTTGGTGAATTATATCAGTTGCAACTTCATTTAAGAAAGCTCTATCATGTGAAACAACTAACACTGTTGCTGGATATGTTTGCAAATAATTACCTAGATATGCACTCGATGGAACATCCAACATATTTGTTGGTTCATCCAATAATAATAAATCAGGTTTACAAAACAATGCTCTTGCTAATGATAATCTCATTCTCCAACCACCAGAAAATGATTTTGTTTGTCTCTTTTGTGCTTCTTGACTGAAACCTAAACCATAAAGAATCGATGATGCTCTTGCTTCAGCCTTATCACTTTCAATTTCACCCAATTTATCATGAACTTCTTCTAATTTTTCGTTTAAATCAACTTGTTCATTTTCTAATTTTTTCATTTCTAAGGATTCTTCATCAAATTCTTCTTTTAAATTTTCAATCTCATTAATTCTTTCTTCAATAGTTTTTTCTTCAAATAATAATTGTTTTCTCCACACATCTGCGTCTAAAACTGATTGCAATGCAATTGTATCATCACCTCTAAGTTCTTGTTCAACATGTAGAATTGAAATATGTTTAGGAATATCTAATTCTCTCCTTGATAATGCTCTTAATAATGTAGATTTACCAATACCATTTTGACCAACTAAACCATATCTTTTACCATAAGCTAAAGTTAATGATGCATTACTTAGAATTCTTTGACCTTCACCGACATATAAATCGAATGTATCGATCTTAATATCTTTAGATTTACCTGCACCTGCACCAAATTCAATTGGATTAACTTTAAGAAAGAAGGAATCATAATCTTCTTTACTTTGATCATCAATTAATTTAGACGCTTCATATTGAACAAATTTATTATTTCTTTTAGCAACTTTTTTAGCAATTTTGGCTTCTGCCTTTTGTAGCTTCTTTTTATCAACTCTACTTTCAATAGTTCTACCGGTATGCTCAATATCTGTTGACTGCAACAACGCTAATGATGAATCCAATTCTCTTTGTTTGCTATTAATTAAACCAATATCTAATAATCTCTTTGAGGTATCACCAGTAATTTCCAGTTTAGTCATATTATCTTTAAGTTGTTTTTCCATATTCTCTTGTAATTTTTCACCAAGTTTAGTAACTTTGTCATCATCACCACCTGCACTAATTAGTAATTCTTTTATGAATGAAATTTCCTTTGAAATATCTAACTGTTGAGCTAAAACCGCATCTTCTGTGGAATGAAAAACATGTTGCATATAACCAACAGCATAATCTGCAACAACGGTATCAATAGATCCAGCCGCTTGTCTAACCTGTAACCCTAAATTAGACATTTTTGTTTTTTAAACCTTTTAGCAATAGTATTTACTACAGTAACAAATTCCTTCAAAATTTCAAAATTCATGTTAAAACTGATACAATCGGCAATTTTCAATTCTCATCATCGCGTAAAATTTTTATTTTTCTAATTTTTTTATTTTTTCATTTTTAATATTTTTTGTTTTCTTATACTTTCATAAGCTTTCGATAAAAATCCTAGATTTACATCGAAGTAAGACTACAGTGAACATCACTCTTAGAAAACCCCACATTTTAATATTCTTTCATTGCAAAGAAATTTTTTATAAAGTTACGTAATCTACAAAATATTGCATTTATTTAAGGTATAATTGAACCTTTCTTTTACCTGTAAAGTCATCAAGAATAGATTCAATAGAAACTTCAACTTTATTAAAGACAGAAACCGTCCTTTTCTTGCCTGATTTATCAACAAATGTTAAACTGTAATTATCTTCATCAAATTGAGCTGAATTAACATCGCCTAGAACTTCTAATTTAATCAAACTTTCAACACCATATTTTGGAACGATAACAACAATACCATTAGAGAAAACCTTAATGATATAACCTTCTTGATCACTTTGATTATTTTTCATCACTTGTCCCACGTAATATTCAATACTTGCTCTACCCGCAAATTGCGCATTTCTATGACGTTTATTAATATTTTTAACAACTAAATCCATTTTACTTTTATCCATATGAACCTCATGTAATGGTTCATAGTCAATAGCTGCTGCTAATTGTCTATGCGCAACAACGTCACAATATCTACGAATTGGCGATGTAAAATGTGTATAAATATCAACAGCTAAACCATAATGTTTGAATTCTGCATAGCTAAAGTTACCTGATGCAAAATACTCTGCTGCCATCATACATCTTGTTGCCATAATTCTGATTAGTGTGTTAAAATATGAATCATTTGGATCAACACACCTATCTAACGAATCTGCTAATGATTTACTACTTTCAGTTGAGATTGATAATCCTTTCTTTATACGTAGCATATCATTCAATTTCTCAAAATTGGTTGATGGTGGTTCACCATGACGACGCAACATTGCAACTTGTGGGAATGCTTCATAAATTTTTCTTGCAACTGAAATGTTGGCACACAACATAAACTCCTCGACTAATGAATTAGTATCTAGCAATTTTTTAATTTCAACCTCATTTGGATCTGATGTTTCACTGTCTGTGTGAACTTTAACTTCAGGTGATGCTAAATTTAAGGCACCGGCATCCAATCTCCTCTGTTTTAATTTTTTAGAAAGTTTAAGTAAAATTCGCATACCTTTAGTTAGATCATCTTGTTGAGATTTATCATCAATTCTTAATTGTGCTTGTTCATACGCAAATGCTTCTCTGGATTTAATAATAGATTTTGTATAATCAACTTTTAAAATATTAGCATCTTCATCCATTTCCCATAAAACTGAAAATGCAAATCTATCAACATATGGATTTAATGAACATAAATCTGTACCCAAAAGCATTGGTAACATATCAATTCTCTTATCAACTAAATAAACAGATGTACCCCTTGATGCACCTTCCTGATCTAATGGCGTACCTGCTTTAACAAAATGTGTAACATCAGCAATATGAACACCAACTTCGTAATTTCCATTTGGTAACAATCTCGCATGTAATGCATCATCAATATCAACACATCCAGGTGGATCAATTGAGCAAATCAATCTATCTCTTAAATCTCTTCTCTTTGTTAATTGAACATCGCCATTATTCAAATCTTCAGGAACTTTCCAATCATGTCCTTCTTTTGGTAAACAAGCTAAAACATTTTTGGAAAATGGTCTATATTCGACATCATGTTCTAGTAACAATGCTTCTTGTTCAGCATCTTTATCTTCAATTTCACCTAATGTTCTAACAAAATGTCCACTTGGAAATTTGGAATTTGAATTCCAACTATCAATTGCAACAACAATTCTTTTACCAATTAAATCCTTGGCACGTCTTGTTTTAATTCTGATTTTTGGTAATGATCTATCCATTAAAATAACAAATACATTTTTTGCAGAGTTAGTAGCAACTTCATCCTTTCTAACGGCATGTGGTGATAATTGTCCAACATAAAGTCTCCAACTCCTTTTTATCACACCAACAACTCTACCAGTTGGTACAACCTTTTCTTCTTCTTCAACGTCATTACCCTGAGCTTTAATAGCTTCTTGAATTAACAATTTTCTTTCTTTATCAGAAATAATAACTTCATTATCAACATCATCACCTACTTCATCTTTGTTGATAGTTTCTTCATCAATGATTTCAGTTGAGGGTTTTTTCCATTTATTCTTTGGTAAAAGTTCAACAACAACATGATCACCGTTAAAAGCCCTATTTAAATTTTCTCTACCTAATATTAATAAAGGTTTTGGCATACCTGAAACGTTAACAGAACCTTCTAAGAAATTATATGATGATATACTAATAGTACCTTGATACAAACTACCATTTTTAATACCACCCATTAATCTTGCAGATGTATAGTATTCAGGATATTTAATTTCATTAACAGTTTTATCAAAAGATTCAGTTGATGGTAACATATCCTTTAGTTCTTCTGAATTTGGTAATAGATTAATATACTCATGAACTGTATATGATAAAATATTGTCATTATTGGCTAATTTTTTATTTGCCATATCACCAGTAATTAATAAAACTTTAATTCCGCAAACTGCTAAATGTTCGTTATAATATTTAGCAGTTTGTCTAATTAATCTATCATTATAATCATTTATTATTTCACCACGTTTTCTTGGAACATACGTTGAAGATTTAAATTCATTATGAAAAACAATAAATCTTTTATCCTCATTTTTAGTTAGTGTTCTTAATCTCATATATATCGGATAACTCTGATTCCGGACTTCATTTAAAACGGTTTGTGGAACAATAACATCATAGAAAACTTTATCATTTTCTAGAATATCAATTGCATTAAGTACAATATTAGTATCAATAACAACATAATGTTTGCCAATACCTTCATGTGATAAATTTAAGGGAGATTCAGATAGAATTGGATGTGGAATTTCACCTGTTGGACCCGCTTTATAATAATTAGAACAAAGCTCACAAGCTTTAGATGAACATGGAATATCATCTCTCAGATAATGTTCTCTCACAACTTTTGATGCATTTCCGTTTCTGGACCTGACAAACACTTTCTGGGAAACTGATAAGCCTGAAGAAAGCCTCTTTCTTTTTATAGCTAATGACATTGGGTGTTTAATTGGCTGTTTTCAAGTTAATGGAAAAAACCAGTTGACTTTTGCTGTTAGTTGGGATTTTGAAATCTGAAAATTTTTATTAATTTTTCTTGTTTGTCGCTCTTACAAAAAGACTGAAAGAAAAAATAAAATAAAATGAAATAATTAAGTTGTTTCTTTGTTTTTATAAAACGATAAACTAACTACGATTACTGAAATATAATAAATATTAAAAAGTAAGAGAAAAAGAAACAGAAGGAAAAAGAAACAGAAAAAAAAGAAAAAGAAAAAGAAAAAGTAATAAAAAAAGAGCAAAGCTTTTTTCTTTATAAATTGACCATTGAAGAACTGAGTAAAATGAAAAAAGAACAAGAGGCATTTTTTTATAGGCTGACCCAAAAGCAGAAAAGAATTAATGTATATATTATTATTATGAATGGTCAAAAATCGATAAATTGAGAAGTAATCACTAACCTAAAGCAAATAATTATAGCTGATGTTTTTTATTTTACCTTAAGTAAAAGCAAACTTGAAAGAATTGTAATTTTTTTGTTTTTTTTATAAAGTAACGAAAAATCCATAACTTGAAAGAGTTGTATTTTTTTTTGTTTTTTATTATAACTAATCAGAAAAACTAAAAAGACTGCAATTTTTTTTTGATTTTTTATTTTTATGATAGAACTCGACGAAAATACAAGTGAAACCTTTAATTAAACATAAACATGGTGAATGTAAACAAATTACTTTCTTTTTGCAAGAGCTGCTTCAACTGACCATTCAGCAACCCATCTTTTAGAATGGATCTTTGGAACAAAATAAATTCTCAGCATTTTATCAAATAATGGAACTCTTGGGATTTGAGACATTAAAATTTGACTGAATGGAGTTCTTCTTCTCAGTTGAACTAAACCACCATCATTAGTTTCCATGTAGGATTCCAGGTGCTTTGGTCTAAACTCGTCATGTGTACCATCTTGGAAAAATTCGTCTGGTCTGTCCATTACCAATTCCATCAAGTCCAATGGACAAGATGATTCAGGAACTTCAGTAACCAGATCAAATTCTTCAATTGTTGGGTATAAAATCAGAGTTGGAATAAATAATAAAGTTTCGTAATCATCTTCATCATCAAGACGCATTTGGGCCTCACCAATAACACCAGGACCAGAAGTAGGATATGAGGAAGTAATTGATTTGATACCTCTATAATCTATAGCTTCTTGTAAAACTTTAGCAATTTTTTCTTTCTTCAACTCTGTTTTTCTTTTCTGTGCCAAATACTCTTCATAACAAGCCATTTTAGCATCAAGAGATTTTGAAAGTTTATTAATTGCTGGGTCACTATCACTAACTGAAATTGCAAAATTTAAAATTTGACGTGCTTCATCAAACTTGTCAATTGCACAATACGCCTTTGCAGCTCTGAACAATGCCTTTAGATTCTTTGGTTGTCTGATTAAACATTCTTTTGAATCATCAATACATCTTCTGTAATTTTTCAGCTCGAGATTACAAGCAGCTCTATTCAAATATAATGCAGCTTCAAGTGGCTTAATATGACTTTTGGTAGCTAAACCCTTAGTATAAAACTCAACAGCAGTACGAAATTGACCTGTTTTATAGCAATTATTTCCTTGCTGTTTAAAGTTTTCAGCAACTTCTTCGGGCTCACCTTCAAATGCCAGTGCCTTCAGCGCGTCCAATTCAGGGTTAGTCTGAAAAGTTTCTCCAAGACTTAGATCGTTCATAAAAAATGGTAATCTGTTGAGTTCAGCCATGAGATCATCTGCTGATCTAGAAGCTGGTGCTGCTAAATGTGCAGGTAGAGCTGGGTGATCTCTTATGTTGACAATGTTAGCAGCCTTCTCAGCATCCTCAGCATCCTTACGTCTGTTATGTTCAGCAACCATAAGGTCCACAATTCGATCTTGAGTAGCCGCCATTTCGTGCTGTGAAGCTTCTATCTGAGCATCTAAGTCTTTATCATCCGTGGAGTCAGTGTTTGGATCCATGATTGATGTTTTTCTGAAGGTGCAGAAAGAGGAAGAGAAAGAGGAAGAAGTAGGAAAGGCGAAAGAAACAGACTTCAGCGGGGGAAATGAAGGGTCTTTTACTCTTTCAAAAGCTTGTGGTCACGAAAAAAACCAGTTTTGTGGCAAATTTAAATTACCCTCGAATTTCGATCTGGTTCCAGAACAACCCAGCCCAAAATGGCAGAATCTCGCAACTTCTTTATAAAGCGCTTTATACAGTGGTTATACACTACACTTATTCTTCATTCCATTTGTAAAACTTCTTGTATTCTTCGTAAACACCCTTGAACGCTACACGACCCTGGTTATCTAGAACCTTGTTAACGTAGTTTAGTTCGTTCAAAGTTAGAAGATCAATCATCATGTAGACAGAGGTTTCTAATGGCGATTTTATCGTTAGGTCAATCTGGTACTGTAAATAAAATTGAATGTAATTAATTATCAGAACAGGGACATGTCTTCTCAACCCAGCCCTGGTGTCCGCTAATGCATTGTTCAGCCCAGCATCTTTGCTGATGGCAGTGGTGTGATTATCATTATTATCATTATTATTATTACTATTATTATTATTTCTACTGTTGTCTGAATGTTTGACTGCAATATTATGAATATTTGGTTCACAGAAATTGCTAACTAGTCTCTCAAATGATAAACCACCATCTTCCTTAATACTCTTTGAATTTGCAAATAAAGCTCTCATCAATGAAATCAAAACGGCAATAATTAGATGATGTCTGTTTGATAACCTTCTTCTTTGATATAAAACAATAGATGAAGCTATTTGGCATAAATCAATATAAATATCTTTAACATATACTTCTTCTTTTCCTTGTAAAAGTTCTGAAATATATGAAACACATGCCATAGTTAATTCCATTGAATATTGTGTAAATATCCAAATCTTGGTTGATGTAATTGCTTTTAAGCATTTTAAGAATGAACTAAGTTGTGCTGTACGTTCTTTAAATTCAAGAGTCTTAGTAAAAATTTGTGAAATTGATGAAACGAATAAATAATGTACTAATTTAACATCGTCAAACTCTTCTGGTTTTCTAATATTTGTAATTATAGATGTAATTAATTTAATGTATGTTTCAAAATCTCTTTCATTAGATGATTTAATTGATTCACATAAATTGAACCATGTTTCAAGGAGTTGAGTTTCTTTATTTTGGGATAATTTCATAAAATGCTTATTCATTGAATCATCATTAGTCACATCATTTAATACAATATACAATGCAACAATATATTCAGTTTTATATATTTCATTTAGTGAACAGATAAATCTAAATAAATGATTTTTTATCTCAATGTTATCAGGATATTGTCCACTTATATTAGCAATAATTTCTTTAATATTTCTTGGTATTTGGCTACCCTTGCTTTCAAAGTTGATTTCAGCAATGAAATCAAGTAATAAACAAATATCTATAATTGATAACTTTGATGAATTAGAAATGATTTTAACAGTTTTATCTAATGCTAAAGAAATTAGTTTATTTGTTTCAACCTCAAATTTTGAACCAATAGATTTTTTAACAAAAACATTGGCTATTTTTAAATGATTATAATAATTGTCACAATTATCAGTTGATAATAGACTGAACATTTTTGAAAGTTCATTAATCAAAGCTTCAAGGTATTCCTTTGATTCAACTGGTTGTTTTAAATGAATGTCAAGAATATTTTCAATCACATCACAATCATTAGTGGATGCTAATTTTAATAGTGACGTAAATTGGGTTTCTAATTTGGATTTATATGTTGGCAGTTGGAGTAATTGTGAAATAATTATTTTTGATGATGGTTTATCTAAATTTTCAAGCAACAAATTAAAAATCTTCTCTTTTTGTGCTTTATTATAAACATAAATCGAAATAGTCTCCAAATTGGATAGTAAATTCTCATTATTAATAAAATAGTCAATGAATTTAGAAATAATTTTAGATTGTGTTTGTATTAATGGATTTTGCAAAACAGTTAATATTTCTGCTTCTGTTGATTTTTCAAGAAATATATTAACAAAGACTTTGATATCGTCATTATCAAAAATAGCTTCTGTGATCATGAAAAATCTTGTGAATATTCTAAATTTGAAGGAATGTGATGATTTCTTCTTATAATAAGATTTAAATTTTTTCACAAATGAGGCTGGAACAAGGCTCAAATCTTGTTCAACAATTCTTAAAATTGAATAATAATAATAATCATCATTTTCTGCCTTTTGCTTTGAAATCTTTTCGGCATCTTTAACAATATCTTCAAAATCAAATAAGCTCAAAATATAAAAGTTCAGCTTCCACGCAAACTTACTTTCAGAATCTAGAAGCGTAATTAATGTGGATTTCAGTTGTTGCAAATTTATAATAAGTGTTTTACTTAAGGAATTTTGAATTGAACCCGACACTCCCTTCAACAAACCTTTGCAAACAGATAATAAGAAAATAGGATTAGTATCTGGATTTAATTTGAAAATTCCAATTTCTGTTTCAAGAAATCTTGAAAGTTGCGTATATGATAGGGTAATAAGTTTTATTGAAACATAATTAATAATTTCATCGCATTCAAAAACGTTTTTAGGATATTTATTAACATTTTCTGACCATAATTTTATGAATGATTCAATCTCTCTATTTCTAAAATATGATTCAATTAAGCCCTTGAATAATACTATTGAATTTGTATTATCCATACAACAAATATCGCAAATTTGATCACTAAACTTCAATGCTACTTCCGAACTCCTCTTTATTGAATATATAATTAAATGAAATGATTCATCATCTTTTGTTTTTAATGCTTTTTCAACTAATGAGGAGAGGAAATCAATTGATAATGTTTTGTTCATATCCGTGACTTCCTTTAATAACAAAGAAGAATATTCTGGAAACATTTCAACGAGAAGTTTAACAACAGTCTCAAGTCCATTGACATCAATTTTAGAAATAATCAGTCTTAACAAATACAAAACATTAGAATCTTTCAAGGTCTTATTTGCATCAACCTTAGAAAACTTTTCAATAAATATAATTAAATTTTTGGGATCATTGTCAGAAAATAAAACTTTATCAATTATTGATTTCAAACTTAACTGGATCTTGGAATTATCGTTATATCTTCCAATTGCTGTTAAAACATTGGATAAACATACACGAGAAAATTCAGTCTTATGCTTAATATCGTACATAAATGCTGCTTTATTATTTAGATTGAAGATATTTACAATAAGATTTATCAATCTCAATTGAAGTTCTTCGGAGTAATCTTCACCATGCACAAAATATGTAAGTAAGTTTTTAATCAATGTTAGATTCTGATCATCAGACAAATGGATTTTAGAATTGTTCACTAGGTAATTTATGGTGATTGTAAGATCATTGATCAAACTTTTATCTTTATATAATTCTTGAGCTGTGAAATCATCTAAAATTCTAGAGAATATTTCACCAAATTTAATTTTTGATAAAACTTTGGTTCTAATATTCAATAATCTCTGATCATTGTTGCAATTTAACCAAACCAAGTTAAATAATTCCCATGTTTTTTCGGAATATTTAAATTTTTGTGATAATTTATTATTTTGTGAAATCCTGTCAATTAATAACTCCAAAATAAATTTCTCCTTTTGTGGTAAATATACTGCATCTTTGGAATTATTAAATAATTTATTCACCGTGAAAGTGTAAATGTCAATGACTTCAGTGTCTTTGTTTCTAAGAAACTTTGTAACTTCTTCAGTGCTTTGTAAAAAAGAATTAGCAAATGCCATTTTTATTCAAACCAAACCCCTTGACTTTTATAAATTAAATGTGAACTTTTAGATTTCACCAACTTTCCAGAACATGTTGATGTTTTTCAAAAATTTCAGAAAAAAAAATATTTTTCATTTTCTTTATTTTTTTCCGTTTGTGTTTTCTCATTTTTTCGATTTTGAACTCGTGGAAAATATTCAACAGGTTTTGATTAGAAACTCTGAGCTGTTTTTATTGAAATCGACTGAGCGATCCATAAGTTCTACACATATTTTATATAATGGAGAATAATTTCAAACTGGGAACGTTTGCACTTGGAGGAAATAATGATCTAACATCCAATTCAAATAATGAAATCAAAAAATCAGGACTGAGTTTTAATTTTGGATCCTCAACTACAAATTCAACTACAACTTCAACCACAAATGTAAATGCAAGCACACCGGCATTTAATTTTGAAAGTGCAGATAGTAATGCTAAACCGCCTGCTAACGTTACAGCTATAAAAGCCACTGAAGCTTCTTTCAAACCATCTTTGTTTGGTAATAGTACAACCAATGCTTCAAACTCTTTATTTGGTTTCAATGCACCAAAAGAAGACAAACCATCATTCAGTTTTAGTGCACCAAAAGAAGACAAACCATCATTCAGCTTCAGTGCACCAAAAGAAGACAAACCATCATTCAGTTTTAGTGCACCAAAAGAAGACAAACCATCATTCAGCTTCAGTGCACCAAAAGAAGACAAACCATCATTCAGTTTTAGTGCACCAAAAGAAGACAAACCATCATTCAGCTTCAATGCACCAACAGAAGACAAACCATCATTCAGCTTCAATGCACCAAAAGAAGACAAATTATTGTTTGGATCCAATTTAGCTAAGGAGGAAGCAAAAATTACAGAGCTTAAATCAGAAGAAACTAAACTAGAAGAAACTGATAAATCTAAACTTAAATCAGCGGAAGATCAATTTATAAAATCATATCAAGCGCCATCGGCGGATCATTTAATTCATGTCGATAGTGATAATAAAATGAATATGGGCATAGATGATGATGAATTTTTTGATGTCGATATTGATGAGAATACAAATTTACCAATTAGAAAATTAGATTTTGATGAAAACCCAAGATCATTGTTGAATAAAAAGAATAATGAACATTTTCAACTTTCAATTTCCAACAAAACTGAAAAGGGTATGTTATTTATTACAAACCCAGATGAAAATAAAGAAGATGGAGCTGAAAAAGGTAAAACAGATTTATTTCAGTTTGATTTGCTTCCGCAACTGGATACATCTATTGAATATAGGGAATTTTTAAATGATGTTTATAAAGAGTTTGAACCATTATTAAAGGATAAACAATATAAAAATTTTTTAAATAATTTTGAAGGTGATGAATATATGAACATTGGAGTTGTTTCAAACACCGAGGCAACTCAATTTGAACGTAAACTATTTTTAAGCAAACTAATGTCATTCATGTTGAACGATTTACAGATTCTAATTAGCAAAAAAATGAAAAAAGACTTTGGCCAATTTTTGGATCAATGGGTCATTAACTTTGAACAAATCACCAACATATTATATTTATTTAATGCTTTACATTTTGGAAATAATAACGAAACGATTGTTTTATTTCAACAGTGGATTGAAAGAATTGATATTCAACCGGATGAAGATTTACTTGAAAGTGTTTTTGAAGAATCGGATAAACCATATAAAAATTCATTATTTTGGTCAATTTATATTAAGAAGTTTTTGCTAAGAGGTGGATTTTCAACATTAATTGATGCTTTTAAAGTCTCACAGTATGAAGAATTAAAGGAAACTGATAAAGAATTGTTCAATGTAATTGATGGATTTATTGCGATTATATCAACCTATGATCCAATTAGATTTTCATCTGATATTACAGAATTTTTAAAATGGAAGAGGCAAGCAGTTGAATTAAGAGAACACTGTCAAAATTTGAATACAGAAAATGTTTCAATTCAAGGTGAACTTCTAGAATTATTGCACCTGGTGAGTGGATCATCACAAACAATTGAAAAAAATTCAACAACATGGTACGAGAATTTTATGGGACATTTCCTTTATCAAATGCCAAGTAAAGCATTAATTAATGAATACATCGATAAATCTTTATCATTAGATTCATATGAAATACCGATCGAGGGTATTGAATCATGGGACTCAATTTGTATCGACTTATTCAAGAATAGATATTTGACAGTAATTGCATCAATTGAATCGCTGGATAAATCAATTGGTACGTTTATCGCTATTCTGGTCGAGGCATCAGGATTATTGAATAGTTATGCTAATAGGGCTGGGGATATAATTAATCAAAAGGAAACCAGTCACAGTATCAGTAATAACATCGACAGAATGATCGAAGATTTAGCATTAACATATTTGAATAATCAAGACTTGTTTCCGATTGGTGTTGGTATTTTAGTTAGTGTTGGTTCCAATAAAAGTAGAGAAATTTTATCAGAATTATTACCGACTTATGAAATCAAAGATTCGGATGATTTTGAATGGGTTTTATCGGTTTGTTCAAAACTACAGCTTACAAATACAATGTTAAAGATTAATGAAATTCAAGGTGAAAAATTTATTTCAAAACAGTTAATTCCAAATGCATTGAGTTGTTTCGCAAAAAGTAATTCAAATGATAAAGTAATTTCAATTATTTGGAGACTTTTTGAAGAAGCCCTATTGAACCAAGGATTGGATGAAAAACTTTCAAAGCAATTATTTGATGTTACATTCAGCGAATCTAACGCAATTTTGAGACAAAGTTTATCGCCATTATACATATTGAATAAAATTATTAGAAATGATTCTGTTCATAATCAAATTTGGTATAATAGGCTAGTTGGATTATTTGATTTTAAATATTTACCAGAATATTATAAAACTGGTCTTCTGTTACTTCTCTTTGAGAATTTAAATCAAGGTATCTTCAATTTAGATAATCTGGTTAATTTAATTGACAAAATTAATAAATTTGAAAAAGTTTTATCTAGAAATCAAGACGTAAAGAATAAATCAGAAGCTATGTATTCACTGCTCAGAAATAGCCGACAGAAGGATAATGGTAAATACCCTAAAAGTTTAGCAGAATTATTTTGTATGGTAAGACGTGGGATTTCAATGGATGTATCTTTTGCATTTCTGGATGAATCGCAAACTGGTAGTCAATAAAATATTTATAGTCAAGTTTATGTCGTAATTTATAGTAAATTAATTTAACATTCAGCTATTGATGGTTTTCAGTTATCGGACATTTAATCAAGCGGAAGGTATTATCTTTTTAGTTGTGTTTGATATTAAAGTAACACAGTAGACAGTTTCATACACAAAAATAGATACACTAGTGGTCTCATATTTGCAATTTAAACCTTGAAGGATATATATTACTTATTTTAAAACAGCATTGCTTTATTATCGAATAAACTGCTATTTGAAATCCCCATTTTACTTTATTTTTTTAATGCCGATTTGAGATTCTTATAATAATTATAAGCAATAAGAGTAGTGCAATTTTATTCATCTTTACTCTTACTTTACGCAGATCTCAATTTATTACAGTTCTGCCTAAAACAGATCATACGTAATGCAACGTGAATACATACCTGTAAGTTTTTTCGTACTGCACACAAACTGCTTTCCACCTGCTCATCATAAGTTTATCACTGTCATACACAGCCCAGTTGCTCTAAACATTCATTTTAAACACAAACTGCATTCCATAATGTTGTAATCCACATGATCACACAGTAGTGATGTTTAGAAAGGTCTTCATATGTTTTTCGTTGTTTGTGTGAATGTTAAACTTCATTTTTGACTTTGAATATGATAACTCTGCATCATAGCAGGATATTTCTTTATTTACTTGAGGGTGGCTTTTTTCAGCAACCTGATAACATATGTAGTGTATTCTGGATAATAGTACAAAATGCAAATGTTCGTGGAAGGCACTTTCCTTAAGTGGCAGTTGGTGACTTTGATTAGACGGAAATACAAAATCCGCTTTTATTAGAAATAATGCCGAAATAATATTATTTTGGTAAACTGTTATAAAATACTACAATTGGCCAATTTATGTAACTAATCTTTAATAATTCTAATTGCTAAACTTTAGACAGTTTCTTTCATTACTGTGAGTGATGAATAAAGACTTGACGCCTTCTGAGTTTAGACAACTTTGTAAAGAAGGAACAATCACTACCCACAGCAGTGGCTATTGTCCAGGATATGCACAAGCAAATGTACTGATATTACCAAAAGTAATTGCTGAAGATTTCATTGGATTATGTGAAAGAAATCCAGTTCCCTGCCCCTTATTAGGTAAAACAGTTTTAGGTAATCCTAAAAAACTGGATAAACCTGGAATTATTAATGATGAGCACTTTGACTTAAGGACAGACTTACCAAAATATCGAGTTTTTGAAAAAGGAAAATTAGTTGAAGAAACCGATGATATTGTGACCAAATGGAGAATTGATGATTATGTTGGATTTTTAATCGGTTGTTCATTCTCATTTGAAAATGCACTTTTAAATGCTGGTTTACCACCAAAAAATGTCTTACTAAAGAAGAATGTTTCAATGTATAAAACAACTAAACTGCTAAACCCTTCTGGCGTTTTTGTCAATGTTACTTATGTTGTTAGTATGAGACCTTACAAGCTGAAAGATTTAGAAAGAGTTAGAGATGTAACCAGACCATTTACAAAAACTCACGGTGAACCAATTGATTGGGGGTATGACGCTATTGAAAGATTAGGTATTGATGATATTAGTAGTCCAGAATATGGCGATTTTTGTCCAATTAGTGAGGATGAAGTCCCAGTATTTTGGGGGTGTGGTGTCACAACACAAGATGCTTCTTTGAAAGTAACTAAAACAATTGATGGATCAATTATGGCTCATTCTCCGGGTCATATGTTAATTTTAGACGTTAAAAATTCTAAATTAAATAATTTTAAATAATTTTTAAATACTTTTAAATACTTTTCAATATCCTTTGTAGAGGCAGTTTTTATGTATGATTGTTGAACTGATATAGTTACTTTTTATTCAGCAATTGCACACTTTATTGTTCGAAAATAAAAAAAATAATTTTTAATTATCAGTGTTAAATAATGTAAATAAAGTATAAAAAATTGTACATAAATCCAAAAGTTTCAAGATTTGTAAAACAATCAAAAGGAAATGAAGATTCAAAAAAATGTTAGATAATCTAGGTTTTTAGTGAAACTAAAGAATAAATCTGAATTCAGGAGAATCATCACCAATAACTCTTTTACGACCCCTGTCATCAACGCCAGTCTGTAAAACCTTTTCATTATGCAAGTTTCTTCTACGTAATAACAAAGAACACGTAGCTGCACATATTGATGAGACACATAAACAACCAAGGGTAAATGCATGACCTAAAGTATAAGCGGGTGGCTGCCTATAAACTTGAGGACTAATTGCACCAGAAATATTACCTAAAGTTTGATTAAGACCAATAGCAGTATATCTTTTATATCTACCTGCAGTATTTGAGGAGATCCAAGCTTCATTGATACCAGTACCAGTGAAAATGGAAAATGCAATTAAATAACAGGCAAAATACTTGACTGAACTATTCTTAACAGCCAATAATAGAACATAACCGGTAATACCAAAAATATTTGTAAAAACAATGATAAATCCACGCATTCTCTTTTTGTCAGAAATTTCAGCACAAATAAGGAAAATTAAACCAGCAAATAAGTAAACTGGAACACACAAATATTGGGCTTGTAATGATGTATAACCAAGACCAGATTTCAAAATGGAAGGCAAAAAAGTTGAAAAACCATAAAGACAAATATCTTGTGTAAATTGAATAACAACAGAGAATTGTGTTTTATAATCCTTTGCAGCTGCCCAAACTTCTTTAATGTCAAACGGAGAACTATCTGTAAAAAATGCTCTACGATTTTCCCTATCAGCATAAACTTCACGTTCTTCATCAGTTTTGAGCAATTGATAAGGGTTATCAGGTAAACCAAACAGTAACCAAAATGCAGCTGCAACAGAAAGAATGCCTTCAATAAGAAAAATATATTGCCAAGAATGAAGGCTACCAGAAGTTATTTTAGTAATACCAGTAGCAATCAAACCACCAAAAGCACTTGATAGTGAAGAAGAAACAAAAAAGAAAGCTGTTCTTCTACCAATTTCCTGAGGAAAGTAGTAATCAGAAGTGATAACAGCCATTGAAGTAAAAAACGAACCTTCAAAAAGACCAATCAATAGTCTGATTGCAATAATGGTACCATAATTTTTAGCAAACATTGTACAAAGACAACAAACCGACCATGAGAACATACAAATAAACAAATAGTATCTTGGCTTTTTAAATTGTTTCATAATCCAAACACCGGGTAACATAATTGGTAAGTACGTTGCATAGACAACAGACGCAACAGTTGAAAATTGTGCATCAGTAATACCTAAAGCAGCATCCATGCCAGCAATTTTTGCATTACCAATATTTGATCTATCCAATGAAGAAAAGAAATAAGCAGTAGCAAAAATAGGCATTAACTTCCAATCAAAACGATGGATTAATTTTTTTTCGATTTCAGGATTGATTGGTTCAGTTAGAGAGTCAACAGATTCAATCTTCACTGCTATGTTAGAAAGTTTTGACGCAGACTCCATTGAAAAACTAGTTGGTTGTTTATAAAATCTGGAGAGTGGAGAAGACATCTTGGATAATGTAGGAGATGTATGTATTTATATAAACCAAAGCAGAAATAAAAAATGGTTATTCCTTATCTCGATCAAACTATGATACGTTCTTTGTCTACCAAGAAGGTAAGCAACAAATTCATCTTTTCAAGTTACTCCAAACCTGAAGTTACTGTCAATCCTTATCACGCGGAGAATGTATGTCCGCCTGAAAAGTGCCAGCGATACTAGTTTTCACATCTTCCAGATTTTTCAGATTTCGAGCGACTGATTGTCCTAAAAGAGAAAGAAAAGATGGATCTGTTTTTAGAAGACAATTATGGAGAAATTGAAGGATTACAACAATGTTAATGTGTTTAGAATCACAAGAGTTTGATTTTTTTTGGTAATGAATAAAACTTCCAAAAATAATCCTGAGAAATATTTATCGTATGTATGATTTTCCCGTTAGTAGACTTAGAGCTTCATTAATACTAACATTTCCATAGTTGTCAGTTTTGCAAGAAAAGAAAGGTATGTAATATACACAAAAATTTTATTCTTCAAATTTTTCTATATACTCTCGTATCCAAACACATACTAACTTTTATATATTTTTTTTGTTTATAGATTAAATGTAACTGTGAATTTCCATGTTCAAATTGTTTGAAATTTAATATCGATTGTGAGCCAGTAGTGAAAGATCTAAGGAAAAAAAAAATCAGCAATAGTTATGTTACAACCCTAAAAAACCAGGTTGCAAAATTAGAACAGTTTGTTTTGCAATTGAAAAATTCAGATCATATAGTACGAGATCAATTATTGAAAGATTTCCAAATATTAAATAATGAAATTCAAAGCAACTCTGAAATTACGAATATTAGTGGCATTGTTGCTAGCAAGGAAAAAAGTTTGTTTATCCAAGAAAATCAGTATGCTATAGACAATAAAGATCAGACTCAAGTTTCTGTTTATTGCAAACCGTCAATTTATATTCCTACCATAAATAAAACCATGAATGACAACTGCTCAACATCAACACAAAGAACTAGTTTTCAATACTTCCATTCACCGGTTATTATTAAGTACATTTCCAATTTTTTTAAATGGAAATATCTGGAAAACAATTGTTATATTTATAGAGAATCATTTTTTACTGATTTCTTCAGAGATAAAGATGATGTAAAAAAATCATTAAGTTACTGTAATGAAGAGTTAATATTTGCAATTTGTGCAAGTGGTTCAAAAATAGATTTTGGTGGTGATGTGTTTTTGTATAAGGGAGTCTTATATGATTCACCTGAAAAGTTTTACAATAGAGCAAGATATTTAATGTTTCAAAAATTGCATAATGAAGAATGCAATTCAATGACGTCAATCCAAACGTTTTTATGTTTAGCATTTTTTGATTTAGGTAGGGGAAAAATATTATCAGCTTGGGTTTTAGCCGGGATTGCCTTTAGAATTGGCATGCATATTGGATTTGAATTAAATTTAAATTATTATCAAAACCAGAATAGAACTGAAAATAACAACGATAAGAAAACTGATGAAAAAAAAGATGAAAATAATAAAGATGAAACAAATTTGCTATTGAATGATTACGATATGAATGTTAAATGTAGAATCTACTGGGGTTGTTTGATTGCAGACTATTATTTAAGCTTTATTTTGGGTAGATCGCCAACCTTAGAACATTTACCAACAACCATTCCTCAAAGCAAAGATTTGCCAATCTTACCTGGAATTGATTTTTTCTTATACTACGATCCAGTTAATAGAGAATCTAAAATTTTTAATATATCAAAACCTTTAGAAAGGCTTGATGCACTTTACAAAATTGTTAATAAATATCAAAAGCTTATTTACAATAAGAATGTGAATTCAAATGACTTAAGTGAAGGAAATATAAATTTCCAAATTTGGCACAATTTAGGAAATTTTAATTTAGAAATTTATGAATGGAAGGCAACACTACTTGATGAATTATATTGGACAAAAGCAGAACTAAAGGTCAATGGCTATAATCCGAATCTCATGTCTTTTCGATATCAATATTATTTAGTTTTATTATCCTCCAATAGAGATTTTGTCAATGCCGGTTATGAGGATACAATAAATAATTTAAATTCTCCAAGGAATATTTGTTTAAACTCAATTGAAGATGTTTATAATGCATTTCAATGTTTTAATTCATATCATTCGTTCAAGTTTGCGTCATTAAATATGGTTTATATATCTATTTTAAGCATTTCAATAATTGAAAAATTACCAATTACAGTTAGATACTCACATAAAAGAACTACATTGATAGATTATTTTGCAAACGTTTTAAGAGATAGTTCAGATTCATGGGAGTTAGCAAAACACGCATATGAATCATTTTTACCATTTTTAAGAACTGTTAAATTGGGTCACCATTCTGAATTACCAGTAAAAAATAAAATTTTCAGATTTATTCCTGGAGAAAATAGGGCCGAGGAAGATGTTGCTGATTTTGATGAAAGTTTAATTCCATCTTTAAACTATGCTTAACAATATTGTAGTTTTTGTATGTATGTAATAACTTAAGAGACTTGCGAATTTTAAAAAATATCTAACAAGAAAGAACCAGTAATTTTTTTATCTTTTATCAAATTATCTAGCATTTTCAGTGATTTACATAGCTGCGTTTCAAAGTCAATTTCCGTTGATACCACTAACTCTTCAAATTAACGAAAATTGATTCTCCGTCACTAAAAGTGAAGCTGTCAAAAACAAAACCGGAAATTTCAATAATCGCGAGTATTCGCAGCGGAAATTGAATTCCATGTAATCGCAGCGGAAATTGAATTCCATGTAATCGCAACGGACATTGAAGTCCATGTAATCATTAAGGGCGTTGCAAAAACCGTAATAAGTAACAGAGGAAGTTTAAGATCCGTGAAAAACATAAATGAACGAATGGGTATACATTGAACACAATTATTTAACTGAATTCAATATTGTATAAGAATGACTAAATCTTCTTTTTTCACTTCATTTCTTTGCATTTCCTGAGTTGTTTAGTTTTCTTTATTTTATCAAAGATTCTTTGACACTTAATAAACCCAAAATGACTGTTCAAGGTATTAAAATTTCGATTGATAGAGGTGGAACATTTACTGATTGTATTGGTAACCCCGGTACTGGAAACCAAAGTGATGATCTCATCATTAAACTATTATCTGTCGATCCATCTAATTATTCAGACTCAAATTTAGAAGGTATTAGAAGATTGTTAGAGCAACTTACTGGTGTCAAGCAAGAAAGAGGTAAACCACTGGATACTTCATCCATCGCTTCACTTAGATTAGGTACAACTGTTGCAACCAATGCTTTATTAGAAAGAAAAGGCTCAAGATGTGCTTTAATTACAACCAAGGGTTTTAAAGATTTATTAAATATTGGCAATCAATCAAGACCTGATATTTTTGATTTATCTATTAGTAAACCTGATATTTTATTTGAAACTGTTGTTGAAATTGATGAAAGAGTTTCATTGGAAGATTATACTGAAGATCCAAAGAAAAAAATTACCCATCCAAACGGTGATGATTTAGTTAAAGGCTTATCATCTGAAACTGTTAGAATTTTGAAAAAACCAAATGTTGAAGAAATTAAATCAACCCTTACTATTTTACATGCTTCAGGTATTAAATCAGTTGCTATTTGCTTAATGCATTCTTACACATTCCCAGATCATGAAATCATTGTTGCTAATATTGCAAAGGAAATTGGTTTTGAACATATTTCATTATCATCATCTTTATCACCAATGATTAAATATGTTTCAAGAGCAAATTCTGCAATTGTTGATGCATATTTAACACCTGAAATTAAAAAATATTTGAAAAGTTTCCAAAATGGTTTACAGCATGGTTTTTTTAGTGAAGGAAATCCAATGGGTATTAACTGCCATTTTATGCAATCTGATGGTGGTTTAGTTGACTCTTCAAGATTTACTGGTTTAAAAGCTATTTTATCAGGGCCAGCAGGTGGTGTTGTTGGTTATTCTAAAACTTGTTATGATCCATTAAACAAGATTCCATTGATCGGTTTCGATATGGGGGGTACATCAACTGATGTTTCAAGATTTGGTGACGGTAAATTGGATCATGTTTTTGAAACTACAACAGCCGGTGTTACAATCCAATCCCCACAATTAGATATTAATACAGTTGCTGCAGGTGGTGGTTCTATTTTATCCTTTAAAAATGGCTTGATGAAAGTTGGTCCGGAATCAGCATCTTCTCACCCAGGACCAGCATGCTATAGAAAAGGTGGCCCATTAACTGTCACAGATGCAAATTTAATTCTAGGTAGATTAGTTCCTGAATATTTTCCAAAGATTTTTGGTCCTAATGAGAATGAAGGTTTAGATTTTGATGTAACCATGAAGAAATTCCAATTATTAACAAACGAAATTAATTCAGCAAATCCAGATTCAATTGCAATGACACCACATCAAGTTGCTTATGGTTTTTTGAAAATTGCAAATGAAACAATGGCTAGACCAATTAGACAATTGACAGAAGTTAAAGGCCATATTTTAAGCGATCATAGGCTAGTTTCCTTTGGTGGTGCAGGCGGCCAATGTGCTTGTGAAGTTGCCAAGATTTTGGGTATTGAAACAGTTTTGATTCATAGATATTCATCTGTTTTATCTGCTTATGGTATGTCATTAGCCGATGTCGTTGAAGATATCCAAGAACCGGCATCTAATATTTTCAATGCAAAAAACAGAGAAATTTTTGAGTCTAAGTTCAATTCACTTAAAGAATCAACTTATAAATCGTTATCAAACCAAGGGTTTAAGGATGAAGATATTGAATTTGAATATTATTTGAATATGAGATATGTTGGTACAGAGTCTTCAATTATGGTTAGAAAAGGTGATTTGTGGGATTTTAAAGAAAATTTCAATAAAACTCATGAAAAAGAATTTGGTTTCTTTTTTGAAAAGGATATTATTGTGGATGATGTTAGAGTTAGAGCTATTGGTAAGAATGATATCTATGCATCCGAATCAATTGATGAACAAATAAGATATCTTGAAGATAATGATTTAATTAATGAAGTTTCAAATGATAAAGTGGAAGCTGTTAAAGATATTTTTGTTGAAAGTGATTTTACTACAGGCAATATTTATAGATTAGAGAAACTATCAAATGGTACAAAGGTTAATGGTCCTGCAATTATTGCTGATAATACGCAAACAAATTTTATTCCGTCAAATTCTTATGCTTTAGTTTTGAAATCTCATGTTGTTGTTAAAATTGATAATAAGAAAGCAGAATGTAATAATGAAGTTGGTGGTATTAATGAATTTAAGATTAATCCAGTTTTATTATCAATTTTTGGTCACAGGTTCACGGATATTGCAGATCAAATGGGTGTTTCATTACAAAAAACTTCAGTTTCTGTTAATGTCAAAGAAAGATTAGATTTTTCATGTGCATTGTTTGATTTAGATGGTAATTTAGTTGCTAATGCACCTCATGTGCCAGTTCATTTAGGTTCAATGTCAACATGTATTAAAGCTCAACTTAATATTTGGAAGGGAAAATTAAGGGATGGTGACGTTCTGATTACCAATCATCCATCAACTGGTGGTACACATTTACCTGACATTACTGTTATTTCACCCGTTTTCAAAGATGGTAAATTAGTTTTTGTTACAGCATCAAGAGCACATCATGCAGATATCGGTGGTATTTTACCAGGCTCAATGCCCCCAACATCAACTGAGTTATGGCAAGAAGGCGCGGCATTTTATTCGGAGTTATTAGTTACAAATAATGAATTTCAAGAAGATATGCTAAGAAAAAAACTGATTGACATTCCATCTCAATATTCAGGTTGTTCTGGTACAAGATGTTTTTCCGATAATATTTCAGATATTAAAGCACAAATTGCAGCTAATAGAAGAGGTATTTCCTTACTTGAGAATTTAACAAATGAATTTGATATAAATGTGATTATTTCATATATGAAAGCAATTCAAAAGAACTCATCTAATACTGTTTTCAATATGTTGAAGAAAATAATTGATGACGAAAAACGTTTACATTGTAGAGATTTCATGGATGATAGTTCATATATTGATTTAGAAGTTTATAGAGATTTGAAAGACGATAAAGTTGTTTTTGATTTTAGAAATTCATCACCTCAAGCATATAATAATTTCAATGCACCAATTGCAATCACCTACTCAGCAATTATTTATGTTATAAGATGTATGATTAATGAAGATATTCCATTAAATCAAGGTTGTTTAGATCCAATTGAAGTTAAAGTTGCAAAAAGTAGTATTCTATGTCCAGATGATTTTTGTGCGGTTGTTGGTGGTAACGTTTGTACTTCTCAAAGAATTACTGATACAATTTTAAAAGCATTCAATGTCATGGCAGATTCTCAAGGTTGTGTTAACAATTTTACATTTGGTAAAGGTGGTAAAGATGAAAATGGTGTTAATGTTGAAGGTTTTGGATACTATGAAACAATTGCAGGTGGTCATGGTGCATCATCTAAATGGAATGGAGTTTCAGGTGTTCATACAAACATGACAAATACAAGAATTACAGATGCCGAAGTATTTGAAAAAAGATATCCAGTTCTATTAACAGAATTTTCAATTAACAAAGGTACCGGAGGTGAAGGTAAATTTCAAGGTGGTGATGGTGTTATTAGAGAAATTGAATTCAGAGAGCCTGTTACTGCATCCATCCTTTCTGAAAGAAGAGTTATTGCACCACATGGATTAAATGGCGGCAAAGATGGTAAAAAAGGTGTCAATTTATGGATTAAGTATGTTAAAGATTCAAATGGTAATGTTATTGGTAAAAGTATTGTTAATCTTGGTGGTAGAAATTCGGTAAATGTTAACATTGGTGACAGAATTAGAATTGAAACACCTGGTGGTGGGGGCTATGGTAACATTAATGATGCTAAACTGGATTCAAATTCACCTGAAAAACATGATGTAAAGAGTTTTGCTAATGGTTCTTTATCGAACAGAAAAAGGGAACAGTACGAAAACTGAGTGTGTCTAGCTTTTTTATAATTTATATATTAAGAAGAAATTTACGTCATTATCTTGATTAAACAACAATCGGTTATCTTTGTGATTATTGTATTGTCAGATCTCTAATACCTGCAATATCATCAACTCACACTATCATCAAGCCCTCTCTACTTCGGAAATCGTCTGGGCCGCGGAAAAAGTTTTCTCCCATTTTTTTTAGCCTTTTTGGATTTTTCAAATTTGTTATCGGTGAGAGATTCGTCGTGAATGAAAATATCTATTTAAAACGTTGAGTTTCCTAGATGAAAGAACATGGCTTTAGGTTTTGTCTTTAGCAAACATCAATCATGCCAGCCACTAAATATGACAATGTTATCAAACTTTCTCAAAGTAACCAACTAAAGTGTTTGTACACGTATGTGGCAATTTCCCCTGTTTAATATTGTCAGTTGTTAAAATTGAATACTAACATCAATCACATTTTTCTTTTTAGTATTATCCGTAACAAAGAAACTACACGTGGGGACTTTGTCTTTTATTCTGATAGAATCATTCGTCTATTAGTTGAAGAAGGATTAAACCAATTACCGGTTAAACCTGTTAAGATTGAAACCCCATTAGGTGTCAGCTACGATGGCCATAAATTTAAGGGTAAGATTTGTGGTGTTTCAATTATTAGAGCAGGTGAATCAATGGAACAAGGTTTGAGAGACTGTTGTAGATCCGTTAGATTGGGTAAGATATTAATTCAAAGAGATGAAGAAACTGCTATTCCTAAACTTTTTTACGTTAAGTTACCTGAAGATATTAATGAAAGATACGTTTTATTATTAGACCCATTATTAGCAACTGGTGGTTCAGCAGCTATGGCAGTTGAAGTTTTGTTAGAAAAAGGTGTGAAACAAGATAAAATCATCTTTTTAAATGTTTTGGCAAGTCCAGAAGGTATTGAACTTTTCAAAGAAAAATATCCTGACATTAAAATTATCACTGGTATGATTGATAAATGCTTAGATGAAAAGAAATATGTTGTTCCTGGTGTTGGTGATTTTGGCGATAGATATTACTGTATTTAATTGATTTAGTTTTTACCTGATTTATAAATTATTTAACAAAATATTATACAAGATAAATTTGAAAATATAAAATGGAATAAACGTTTACACTCTTTTGATCGACATGCACTGCCGCGTTTTGAAAATTATTAAAGTTCCTAAGTTGTTTACATTTACATTCCTATTTATCTTTCCAATTTAATATGTTGTGAATCCGTATACGATGGACGAATTTTATAACCAACCTATAGTTTTAGACAATGGATCTGGAAATATACGATGTGGGTTCTCTGGTGATGAAAAACCACGAGTGTTTTATTCAAATATAATTGGGAGACCTAAATACAAAAAAATAAGCTATTTACCTAGTGATTTGAGTATTGATGATACTTTTATTGGAAACCAAGCGCAAAGTAGAAGAGGTTTGTTAAAATTAAAGTATCCTATTGAACATGGTGTAATTGAAGACTGGAATTCAATGGAATTAATATGGCAGCAATTATTATTACATGATTTAATAAGCAATGATAAAGATACAAACAATTTTTCATTAAATGAACACTCAATCTTGATAACTGAACACCCATTTACAATTCGTCGACAAAGGGAAAAAACTTGTGAAATATTTTTCGAAAATTTTAATATAAATTCAGTCAATATCAGTATACCAACAGTTTTATCATTATATTCAACTGGTAGAACGACAGGTGTTTCAATTGATATCGGAGATGGTGTTTCAAGTATTGCCTCAATTTACGATGGTTTTGCATTGCCTGGTACAATGAAAAGAATCAATTTAGGTGGTCGAGATATAACTAGGCTATTGAAATTAGAAATGATGAAAAATGGTTACTTAATGAATTCTTCATCGGAATTTGAAATTCTTAGAAATATGAAAGAAAGATTAGGATTTATAAATATTGATGAAGTGAATGATGTTTCAATTGATGAATTTCAATTACCAGATGGTAAATTTCTAAAAATTCCTAAAAAATCAATATCCAAGTCATGTGAGCTATTATTCAATCCTGAAATTTTTGGATTCGAAGAATCAAATATTGCAAGTGAATTGTATGAGTCGATTAATAAGACAGATCTCAATTTACGTGGCCAATTGTTTGAGTCAATTGTCATTAGCGGTGGCTCATCATTATTTAGAAACTTTAATTTAAGATTATTAAAAGAACTGAAGAAAATCGATAATGAGATTAAATTAAAATTATTTGCATCTCATGAAAGAAAAAATAATTGTTTTATTGGTGGTTCTATATTATCTACTTTAAGTACATTTAATAAAATTGTTGTTTCAAGAAAACAATTTATGGAAGATCCTAATTGTATTCACGATAAATACTTTCAATAGGATGAATGAATATTTGCTAAACGTGTATAATTATTATATTGTGTTGAAAATAAACAAAAAGAATCGAGTAGAAATATGAACTCTCAAAATACATGAATAGAAAAAATAATACAAAGCAAAGTCTTAAACAAAAAGGAAAACAAAGGGTGACAACTAAAAGGAGAGTAGAAACAAGAAATGACCACAACTGTTATTGAAATTGAGTCGAAAAAAAAAAGAAAAATTAAACAAATTGTAAATCCACCAAGAAAAACAGTTAAATAAAAACCAGCCATTTGAAATAATAAAAAGATTGATATGGATATATGGATAAAGATCAAAATTAGTAAAAAATCTTCCAGTTATCTCATAAAGTATAATATTTTGATAAACATTACAACCACACCCAATCAAAACAAATAACATCACTAAAGTACAAAAATAGACTACTACTACAACTTCCACCGTTTTCGCTAGTCATCATGATTCTGAATGGTTACAATATCAATTCCAAAAATTTCATTTGTTGAATATCCATTATTATTGTTATTATTCCTGTTGACTAATTTTCTTTTACTCAAAGGTATTGGAGATCCATTTATTGCATTAAAAAACATGTTATTATTAAAGAACATGTTGGAGTTGTTATTATTGTTATTTCGACAGTGGTGATTAGAATTAGTTGATTGTTGTATAGGAGATGTATAAAAATCATCAAGATAAGAAGGTGATGCATAAAGTCTTTTTGAAATTGAACTGTTTGGTAAATTTGGAATTGCATTGTTGTTGTGAATGTTACTGTGGTGTATCAAAGGATTTGTTAATTTCAATGGAGTTTTAAATTTTAATGATGTGGACTGCTTATTTGTAGAAATTACCGAAGAAGTAGATGAGGAAGAGGAAGAAGATGAGGGTTGTAATGATAATAATTGTTTTGATATTGGATGTAGTTGAATTTTATGAGGTAGATTATTAAATCTATTTGGCGTTAAAGGTTCTAATATTGGACCCTGCTCGATTGGTCTCAAAGGGGATAATTCAAAATTTGATTGACAACTAAAAGAAGATGTGAAATCTAATACTGGCTGAGATGAGGACAGAGGAGCAAGGGAAAAATTTAAGTTAGGTGATATCGGAGACCCATTATATGAAGAATATTGAATATTTAATTCAGGTACTGAACCTAAACCATCACTTGGATTTCTTGAATGTGAAAATGCCGGCAGATGAATATGATTAAAATTTCTATGGTTCAATAAATGCCTGTGACTATGCGTATCTTTCGGAGTATACAAGATGTTACTGATTAGTTGCCGGGTATTGGTTTTGTCATCATCATCATCATCACCATCATCATCAGTTTCGGGAGATTCGGATTTAGAACTTGATTGAACAGTACTCTTGGTGTTATTAACAGTGTTATTATTGCTATTATTATTTCTTTTTGTTTCTTTGATATTGCAATATATATGTTCATAACCAGGTTTAATCTGCCAAAAATGACCTTTTTTATCTTTTGATTTTTCCGCCTTTTCAAAAGCTTTATTAAGTGATAAATTATGTCTGATTGAATTTTGCCAACCAACTTCACCCTTTTTATAATATCTGAAATTTGAAGAAATCCAATCATAGATCTCAGCTAATGTTAATCTTCTTTCATTTGATCTTAACAATGCCATACCAATTAATGATGCATAAGAATATGGAGGTTTTAAATTTGATGAAAAATTGATGTCTGGCATATCATGTGGGTGTGGTAATATAAAGTCATGGGGATTCTGCATAGATTTTTGCCTTTTAATAGATAAAGAAGAATTAGGAGAAGAAGGAGTGGAAGGATTACTCCTCTTTTTGGAAAATTTTGGTGCTTCTAAGGGTTTATGTGTATTTGATGAAATCAAATGTTCTTTATTCGAAGATGTAGAAGATAGCGGAGTGTTGTTTATTATTTGTATATCGATATTTGTCGGATTGAAGGTGTCTTTTGAAAGTGTCGGATTAAATGAATTGATGTTTATAGTTGTTTGATCAAACAGATTTGGGGAAGAAAACTCTGGAGATAAAAGCCCATTTTGTTTAGTGTTAATATTTGTATTTATATTGGTATTATAATTGTCATTGATTGAAGATAAGTTTGTAATCATCAAAGTTGAATGAGGGGGTGTTTTCAATTGGAACTTTTTAGAGGGGCTGGATAGATTTGCTGGTGGTAGTAAAACAGCATGAGATTCCAATGGGGAGGATTTCATGATTGCTTTTAAAAAAGAACCAAATAATTAAAGAAAAAAAGAAGCAAGGAAGAAAATAATAAGATTTAAAAATGAGATATACTTCAATTAGGAAAGTCATCTGATAGAAAGGAGGTACCTTTGTGTTTCATGTTAGAGAACGCGTAGTTCTTTGATTGGGAGGGATTGGCTTTCAAAAGGAAAAAGACGCGTTTTAGATTTTCGCATTTTTTTACACTTTAAATTTTCATTTTTTTTATTTTTTTTATTTTTCCTAAGTTTTTCTTAATTTTTTACTCCGGAGAGGAGAAGTCAGTCCCGATAGGGCATTTCTATTTCTATGATATCATTGAAGGTCATGTGGAACAAAAAACTGATCTCGCCGTTTATCTTTCTGCGATGTCTTTGTTGTGCTTCCCAATTTGGATGGAATTGCTCTTTTGAGTATGCCAGGGGTTTCCTAATTAATCAGGTATTACTGTTTTCTGCTTGTACATTTGTTAATAGAACTCATTTCCCGATTACTTGTAACAATGCCATGTTTTGCCTTCTTTTAGTTATTCATTTTGGATTATCCAAGAATTATCGGACTCCTCCCCTGTCTAACCTTTTACGTCTGTCATTAATTACGCGTGTCGCTTAAATGAGCCACCCCCTAAGTTTTGTACGTTTGCAGTTTTAACATGAGGCTCATCAATCTTGCATGAGAGACAGTCACTCCATCTTTAACCTTTTATCAATAGAATCACTGAATTATCTGTGGTGCATCCACGGAATAATTTTAATAATAAATGGCAAAAGTTTAAAGTCAATTGTGAGAATAAAATGCCTACTTCATAGCTTTGCTACTCTGTTTAAGTTATCATTAATGTTTTCCTACAAACCTTTGTAGTTTTTATTTTTATTTTTATTTTTTTTGCTAGTAAAACTTGTTTCATATGATTAAAATGTTTAAACATAGATTGCCTTTTTTAAACATATGAAACTCTATAAAACATGTATACGGGATCGACTCTTAATTTTTGAAAACAAATCCCTAAATTGTTTAGCTTTCAATAACGTCACAGCAATAATAGTACTGTTCACTAAAGTAAAACGATTTCAGTATTGATCATATTATCGTGAAAACATAGTTTATATTGATAAAAATATTTTAAAGTGTATATAAAGTTTTATGAAAGACTAATAGTTACAGATAGGAATTTAATCTAAATTTGCATATTTCTTTAAATGTTCAGGAATTGCATCATACAGATTCTTTTCCGCCAAAAATTTCTTCGAAAAAATCTTGTTTGCATATTTATGAGCAGAGTCCGCCAAAATGGTAACCACATTCGAACCTTCAGGTACTAATTTTGCAGCTTCAATTGCACCAACAACATTAAGTGCACCTGTACCACCAACAAAAACACCTTCCTCGTCAATTAAACGATATAACATAATAATTGTTCTTTGATCAGGAATTAAAAATGCATCATCTGCTAATTTGATATCTTGTTGAACATTATTTGTAACTCTACCTTGCCCAACACCTTCAGTAAATGAACCACCTTCTCTTTCTAAGCTTTTACCATTTGTCTTAACATATGAATAAAGACATGCTCCTGGTGGTTCAGTAATATAAGATTTTGTATTTGGATTTTTAGTTTTCAGATATCTCGTAACACCAGCCCATGTACCACCTGAACCTGATGAGCAAGTAAATGCATCAACTTTGCCGTCCAATTGATTATAGATTTCAGGTCCTGTGGATTCAATATGAGCTTGTCTGTTATCCAAATTATCAAATTGATTTGTCCAGTATGCATTTGATAAATTCTCTGCTTGTCTTCTTGCTTGATGATTGAAATTTTCAGGATTATCAAATGGAACAACTGGAACTGGATGAACTTCTGCACCTAACAATCTTAAAGTTTCCATTTTTTGTGGTGACTGGGTATTTGGCATATAAATCACACATTTATAACCTTTGGCACGACAAATATGTGCTAATCCAATACCTGTATTACCTGCAGTACCTTCAACGATTGTACCACCAGGTTGAATTTGCCCTCTCTTTTCAGCCATTTCAATGAAAAATAAGGCAGCACGATCTTTAACGGACCCACCGGGGTTCATCCATTCTGCTTTACCATAAATATTTCTACCTGTTTCCTTTGATAGTGTTTCTAATTTAATCAATGGTGTGTTACCAACTGCTGAAAGTATTCCATTTTCAGTGGTAATTAATGAATTAGCAAGTTTATAAGATGAACCCATTGGTCTGGTTGTGTGTAAAAAACGACGAGCTGTTGCAGCTAACATTGTCACCGATGTCAATATTCTAAACTACCGTGTGATGACTTTAAAGTAGTAGTACCATTTTCTAAATCAGATCCTCAGTTGTCATTTAATGTATTGGAATTTTGGAAAAGTAAAATTAAGATTGCGCAATTCCACGTGAACCCATGAATTTTAAAACGAGTCGACTTAAGATGTCTACAAACAAAATATCTACTTAAAATTCTAATCAAGGTGGGCATATTTCTTAAGATGGTCAGGTATACCATCATAAATGTTCAAGTCTTTCAAATACTTTTTAGAAAAGAGACGATCCATGTACTTATGTGATGCGTCTGGTAAAATGGTAACGATATTAGAACCTTCGCTTGCAAGTTTAGCAGCTTTCACTGCACCAACAACATTAAGCGCAGATGTTGTACCAACAAATATACCTTCTTCATCTAAAAGACGATATAACATGGATATAGTTTCTTGATCTGAAATTTGAAATGAATCATCTGCTGTATCAATTTCTTGTTGAACATTGTTCGTAATTCTTTGTTGTCCTGCACCTTCAACAAATGTTGTACCTTCAAATGCAATACTTTTACCACCTGTTTTAACATAGGTGTATAATGAAGCTCCTGGAGGTTCAGTAATATATGACTTTATTTGTGGATTTTTAGATTTAAGGAAGCTGGTGACTCCTGACCAGGTACCACCCGTACCCGAAGCACAAGTAAATGCGTCAATTTTGCCATCTAATTGGGACCAGATTTCAGGACCCGTGGACTCAACATGTGTTAACCTACTATCTAAATTATCAAACTGATTAGTCCAGAAACCATTTGGTAAATTTTCTGCGTGTTTTTTAGCTAGCTGGATGAAATTGTTTGGATCACTAAATGGTACAACAGGTACAGGATTAACTTCTGCACCCAAGGTTCTTAGAGTTTCCATTTTAATAGGAGCCATTGTATCCGGTAAATAAATAACTAGTTTATAACCTTTTGCAAGACAAATATGGGCAAGCCCAATACCTGTATTCCCTGCAGTACCTTCAACTATGGTTGCACCAGGTCTGAGTTCACCTCGTTTTTCGGCTAATTCAATTAAAAACAGAGCAGCACGATCTTTGACTGAACCACCAGGATTCATCCATTCTGCCTTTGCATATATATTTCTGCCTACTTCATTTGAAATCTTGTTTAACTTAACCAAAGGTGTATTTCCAATTGTTGATAGAAAACCATTTTCTGAAGTTTTCAAATTTGTATTCACTTTGTAGGAAAGAAAACGGCGTGTCGACTTAGCAAACATTGTGTTAGGATTACGCCTTATTACCAAACATTTTGAGGGTTTTGAAGAATTATTTCATGGGGATAAATACTAGTTATTTTATAGCTAAAAATAATTTAATGGTTTGTTTGAAAAATAAAAAAGACACACCATTTTACAAAATGCATGAGCCTTTGCGCGGTGACACGTGAAGAAGAAGAAAATTAAGACTTTATTTCGGAATTTATTTTATAAAACGTATGAGTATCAGTTAAAGAGTCTTTGCAGTTCATCCTTGTTGGTGTTAGAAACAATACAAGGCTTAACCGGTTGGGTAAGATGATCATGGTCATGCGCATGTTCTAAAATGAATTGCTCATCTTCTGCAACAACGGATTCATAGTCAACTAAACTATTTGTTTTAAAAGGACCGTAATCTTTGACATCTTTTTCATAATAAAGATAGTAGTGCTGAAAGAAAAAAATGAAATCTGCAATGGAAACCTCAACTGCAAGGAAAAGTTTTGGTTTATTATTGAATATAGCCCACATATTGTTAACATTATATGCATCAACCAATAGTTGGATGAATGAAAACAATGCACCAGTGAAATCAAACCAAATCATCAAAATTGGCCAGCCATGAGTTGATTTTCTATTATAATTGTACATAATTTGTGGGATGTTCTTACAAACACTCATGAATATTTTAACCAATCCTAAAGAAGTCAATAAATGAACCCAGTTGAAAGCATCAGAAATAGGTTCAAATCCTTGAGTCTGGTAGATATAATATGAACCACCTATTAAGTATAATAATACTATTGATAAAATAATTTTAGCGGTTCCACTTAATTTTTGATTGTCATTTTTCTTGAATTCCCAAAAATAAACTTGGGACATAATAATTGAATTTGTAGTTAAATTATGAATACCGAAAATCAAGTCATTTAATCTGATTAGAGGATATTCACCATGTTCTAGAAAAAATTCATCTCTCACAACTGATGAAAATAACATTGCTCCAGTATATAATGTGTACAAAACAAATCCCATACTATTGAAATAAATGTAATCTATAGATATACCTTGAATTGATTTTAGTGCAACATTGCTGAGGATTGGAGGGTAATTTGAAACTCCCCACAATATCACGTACATCCAACCTACCAGAGCGGAAAATGTCATTGCTTGTTTTGGGAAAAAGTTTCTTTATAACAAGATCAAAAAATTGGGTAATATGATAAGAACAACAATACAACCATTTCATTTCGCAGAAATCCAATCCTTTTCCAGCCCATAGATAAAAAAACCAAAAAGAAGAAAATTCTTTTTTATTTTCTCTATTTTTTTCAGTTGTTTCCTTGGAGCCACATTAGGATAAATGTTTTGTTGAGAAATAGATACTGCACAATAACGAAAGTTATACACTATTACTAAAAAGGGCTCATTGCATTCCAATGATGGATAATTCAAGTGTCCAAACTCTACGAACGTGAACTTGAACTGTTAGTCCAGTATCCATAGTAATATCAACAACGCAGTCACTCCACCAACATTTTCTAGCTGGTTTACGCCAGAAAAGCAGCAATTTGGTATTATTTGGATTGTTCTTTTGACGAACACGTGAACCTGCACGAGATAATGATTGGGCTAATGTCGATAATCTTGATTTTCTCTTTTCTTTGTGACGTCCACGTTCTTCATTTTCAGTATCTGTAGTATCATCAACGGGTCCAATTTTTGGGGAATCACTTGGTGTTGTATTAACACTTTGATGTGTACCATTATTCAATCTCGCTAAAGTTAATGAGAAAATAACTGTCTTTTTAGGTTCTAGAGATCTATGACCCCAACATTGATCAGTCGAAAACCCAGAATTACACAACATATCCATTAAATGTTGTTCAGCTGGTCTAAGCTGTTTACCAGCAACATAACCTAAACCATCAAAGATCTTCCAATTTTCCTGTAATTTCTCACCAACTAAATATTTAAGACGTCTCATTTCATCAACTTTCATATCCTTTTTTGGCGGTATACAATAATAATCCAGATCTTCACGTAAAACAATAATCGCAGGACGTTCATTCAAAATGTTTGGATCATTAACATCGTAAATTGTAGTGCCATTTTGCAGCTGATTAATAATATTCAGATCTCTAACTGCAACGTCAAAAACTCGACAAATATATTGGAAACATTCAGGAGAAAAATTAACATAAACAACATCGTTATCTGTTAAATTAGAAATCACATTCCCATCCAAACCAACAAAAATACCATTCGGAAACAGACACAGCAAAACTGATTCTGGAAGAGCCATCAAATCGTCTCTTGTAATTGTGAACATATGACCCCTCATGTTCATTCTAATTTCGGTGTTGTAATCATCCATCATTTCATCTTGTGCCTGCATAAACCCAGACCCATCATCTTGGCTCACCTGTGTAATAATATTATCGTCAGACATTCTTAGACAATAATCTGAAGAACAAGTTGACAAAAAAATAATGCAGACAGAACAGAACAAAAAATACCCCCAAAAACATTCATATTGCCTTTTGCTTTCATCTTTTTTTTTTTCTCATTTTTCCTATTTTTTGGTTTTCTGTTCTGGTGGTCATTTACAGTAACATAATTTACATAATAAATTCAATGCACACTTTTTATGCCAATATACAGAAAAAAACATAAAAAGGCTGGGCCAGGTTATATCTGATGGATTCGCCATGTTCTTCTGACACTTGTTGCAAAAATTTGCCTTCTTCTTCTCAAACTGAGATGAAATCCCCAGTTATGCTTTCTAAAATCAAATCCTTTATTAAGTCTAAGTCTGACGATAGACAATGCAACATCAGTGCTGAATTGAAAAAATGTCTTAAAGGCGATTCAAGACCTGAACTAAACCCAGAATCTATTGAAGAAGCACTTGCAGACAATTTACCTCCAGTAACAGCTTATCCAACAGCTTATCCAGCACTTCAATCAGCACATCAACCAAATGACTTAGATGAAGGTCTTGGCTCCATTGATAGCGATACTGAATCTGTTTATTCTGATCCTTTTGGACGTGATTTACTTGCATTACGTCGTCGCCACTATAATCGTGGTTACTTGGAAGGAGTTACAAATGGTTCTGAAATTGGTCTGCAAAATGGTTTTGACTACGCATATCCTATTGGTGCTCAATTAGGTTGTTTGGTTGGTCAATTGATTGTTGAAACAAAGTTCAGGGAAAATATTAGTCAAATTAGCCATGAACTTGCCTCCAGAATATATAAGGAATTGGCCATTGAAGCTATTTTTGATCAAAAATTTTATGATATTAACTTGCATATGACCAATGGAAACGACCACCCAACTGTTCAAAAATGGATTGCTCATTACAAACATATTGGTTCACCACTTCCAAGTGCTTACCCTTTTAACTTTTTTTAATTGAAAGTTATCAAAATCATTTACTCTTTTTAGTTGCTCTTCACTTTTAACCTTTTTTCGTTTCATTTTTTTTTTCAGGTTCATTATCTTATAACCAATTCTATCTCTCTGTTTTTAATTTTATTATATTTTATTTTACTAATTTTTTCATTTACTATTTAAATTACTTTACTTTTTTGTTTACATGATATAATAATCTACCAGTTTAATTTAACAGTTCAAATTAAAATTATTTGTTTTTTTATTTATTGCGATGAACGTATCGTATTTTAATTGCTTATACAACATTTATAGTATGTGAGATGTTCGATTTGTGATAGTGACCCTAAAATTGTATTACAAATCTAAAAAAGAGCGCCTTAATTTTTTTTTTTCAAGATTAGAATTAATCAATGTACATACCAAGAACAGAAAACAACTGTACTTTATACTACCAGAATGAACACCAACCGATATAATGTTGACATAAGTTTTCCACACTTGTAGCTTGTTGAATTAATTTATCAACTTGAGTTGTAACATCAATGCCTTTAGATCTCTTAAAATCATTACCTATTAACTTGTCATTAATTCTTTTCAAAACACATGCAGCCCTTGCGTCCCTAACACTTTCTTTATATCTTTCAGCCATCATACTTGCTTCTTCTTCACTAATTTGTCCATTTCTTAACAATTCATTATAATTATTTTCAGGTAGATTAATTGTTAACCCTGCATGTTCAATAACCCTATGAATCGGAAAATCAAACCCCCAGTTAATCAATGGATCATATGCGAATGCTTCAAGAATGGCCATTAATGAATCTTTGTTTTCCCTTAAAACTTTCATAACATTCTCACTTGTGATTCTGAATGACCCTTCAATTCCACTAACTTCCATTGCATAGCTTAGCATTCTTGTTAATCTGAATGGAACTTTTTCAGGATATTTGTCTCTCATAATTGCGCTTTCAAAACAATCACCAAAATCAATATGAATAACTTTACCTGTAATTCTATCCATCATCAAATTTGATGGATGCCTATCACCTAAGCCAAGGATATAACCAACCATTGACATTGCAGCTAATGATCTTGTATATGTCGTACGCCTATCAAGCCATGATTCTGAAGATTTAGATTTGAGCCATAAGACTTTATACAAATCTTGACCACGTGTAATATCCAGGGCATATGTAAAAACTTCCACCTTCTCCAATAATGTTAAATTATCATAGTCAGGGGACATTTGTAACATTACTCTATGTTCAACATCTAAATATATCTTTCTAGGTTCACGATATTCTTTAATTAAAACATGAAATGTATCTGAGTTTGGAACCCAACCCAATATACCAGATGATGGTGATAATGGAATTGCCGCATATTTTTGAATATCAACATGTCTTTTGAAACATTCCGCATCATTTGCCAATAAGGTATTAACTAATTCAAATAATTGCATAACTAAACTATCCTGCCTTATATCTTCATGTGCTTTAAGTAAAAATGCATAAGTTTTACCGTCACTTCCCATGACATAGAATTTTCTGGGTCTTTGCTTACTTGTGATAACAAGGAGAATTGGATCAAATTTTTTAATTCTAACAATAGGTTTATTTGCTTCATAGGTACCCGGAATTGCCAATTCCAAATCATGTGCATTCAGTAATTTTGGTGAAACATGTTGTAAATCTAAGTTTTGTAATAATGGTAACTGCTTTGAAATTCTACGGAAAACTGTGTAATATAAATCCCAGGCTTGGTTGATATACGTTGGATCTCTTGTCCGTTTGAACTGATGTAACCAGGCATGTGCATCACTAATATCTTTACCAAATGCATTTGCAAATGAAACTTCTCTGATTGTTGTTGGTCCCTTTTGAAGCATTTCATTTAGTGGAGTTAAAATTGAAAACATTTTTTCAACATCATGGTCATTAAAGTAAGCTCTTGATGCATCTTCTAAACCTTCATACCACATTTCGTGCCACAAAACAGAAACTCTAATTAATTCATTACTAACCATATCAGCTTGATCAATTAATGTTGATGAATGAGCTCTCATTTTATCGATTATTGTCAGTGCTGCCTTTTGTCTTGAAACACTTTCAGATTTAATTGCAACCGTTAATGGATACACTAATGCTTGTGGATGTGCACGTCCTAACTCTGACAATAAACCTAATAACGAATGGCTAACAACTGGATCTGGCTGGTGAATATGGGAAATTAATTGAGGAATAACATCCAACCAAGTATCAATTTTAATCAGTTGAATACCATCTTGTAACGCGTTTGACACTTCCTTAATGCCACCAAAATTGAGCCATAATGTTAAAAGTCTCAGGGTATCTTGCAACGGGTTGGAATGCGATAAGGCAATTGAATGAAAGAACCCTTTGACAGCTGGAACAACATATCTCAATATTAAAGTTAAATTACCGTTATTATCAGCAATATCAATTTTAGTATTGTTTAACTCACCACTAATCGACTCATTTGAAAGATAATTTTGACGATGCTTCGATTGTGGAGAAATGACTTCAAAATTAGCCAGTGCCCAATTATGCCAGGCTTTATACCATTTTGGATCAAAATGTGTAGCCAACAAGAATGAACCTAAAATACTTGATGAATCCGTCTCAGCCCAACCATCATCCATTGCAATCTTCCATTCACCTTGCTTTAAATAACACCTTGCTAATAATTTGGTGAACTTTTCAATATCATCATTAATACCTGGCACACTAACTGGTAATGGTTGCGTGATTGCTTCATTTTCATTCAATCCTAAGTCCCGAGATAGTTTAGATGTAAAGTCAACTAAATGATTTAATGCTTCACTATTTTGACCTCTTGACCACATATATTTCAATTGGGCGTAAACAACATGCGGCGACGCCTTGTTGCCTGGTTTCCCAGCTGATCCTTCATCCAGTAAAGAATTTAATGATTTTTCCGCTAATCTTAATCTTCCACTCTTACGGCACAAATTAGCAAACTTGATCCAAATTTCCATATCTTGTTTCGGCTTAACCACCAGTGCACGAGCTTTTAACATTCTTTGCCAAATGTCAACGTTCTTTTGACAACCTAGTAATCTCTTGTTCCAAGTATCAATAAAATGGCCACGTTTTTCACTATTTTGAGGCAGGCATTTATACTTGATAATTTCTTCTAATTCAGCTAACATTTGGACACGAACAACAACACCGTAAGCACGGTTATACGATTCACTTACTAACGCAGTAACTTCAGTTGCTAACAAATCTCTTGCTTTATTAATCTGCAATACTGCTTCATTAAAATTATTGTTGTGTAAAGACAAAATCGCATTAAAAAATGCTTTATCAGGCGAATTTTTTTTCATAACTGCAATATATGTATCCATTCTTTCCCATTGACGCAACCCCCAAGCAGCTGCTGCTGCAAGTGGTGCAATTGCTCTCTGAATTTCAGTTGTGCTGTCATTCCATTTCTCTCTCGCTAGCATGCTTAATGATTCCCATTCACCTAAAGCATGCAAACAACGCATTTTACCCATTGTAATTTCAGTGGAGTTTGGTTCTTCCTTTTCTCTATCGTTGTAAGCATTTAATGCATCATCCCATCTTTGTAACTTTTCATACCAAGTTTCTTTTAATTGTAATCCATGATGCTCTTGTGCATATTTTAAGATACCAATTGCTGCATCCGATTGTTGTAGTTGGTTGTTGATGGAAATCAATGATTCAATGGTTGGGATTGTTGGCTCTTGAATAAATTCTAATTCTTTATAATGTAACGCTTTTGCATAAGCGTGACTTCTTTGAGCATATTGACCTAAAGTTTGAATTCTAATTGGTAAGGATTTTTCATCGTGTTCCAGAAATTCAGTTAAATTTAATAAAGATTGATGAATCTCTGGTGAACTATTCACTGAAGATAATGCAATGCATAAAGCTTGAGCTAACTCACCTTGGTACTGAATATGCAATTCATTCCAACAACTTGCAAATGCACAATTAAACAGGTCCTTTGCTAACTGTGGGTAAACAGATGCCAAAATCGTACATGCACGGAGGGAAAATGATGGAGATTCTTTTAACAATTCAATACTTAACTTTCTCATCCATTCCTGCCAATCTTCTTTTGTTCTTTTTGAAATACAATCCCAAACTATCCTCAAAGTTTGCGCATTCACAGTTAACTTTTTTTGCTGAGGCTCGGCAACTGACGATTCAGTAGTTTGTGTTTCCAGATCTGGATATAAGACGACCCCTGATGGCAGCTGTCTACCTTTGTTTAGCCTGTCAACAAATTGATCATATAACGGGAATTGTAATTTACTTCTGATCAAAACTGATGAAACAACAGGAATAAAAACTTTGAAATCATTACCCATCTGTAGTAGTAATGAGCAAATAGTTGTCATTGCAGCGGTTCTTAATCCGTTACTTTCACAATTTCCTAATAATCTTAATAATGGTTGAATAATTTCAGAAGCATAATCATTCAATGGTGTATTACGTGATAATCTGCCGATACAATCAATCGAAGCTTTTCTAACATTCATTGGCGCATATTCAAATAATTTAATAAGCGAAGGAACAACCATATAGAGATAAGGATCCAGGCTAGAACCAAAAATAACAAATGCTTTTAAAACCCTTAAAGTGGACATGAATCCTGGTGACGAATCTTTTTCCAAGACATTCAGGAAAATGTTAATTAGTTCCAACATGAAAACCTTAAATTCATCTTCTAGAGCTTTGGAAACTCGTTCAATAAGATATATAATTTTAGTCTGTAGCTTCACATTTGGAAAAAATTCTTGAATCAATGCAAAAATTTTTGGCAAGAAAGGACGAATATTAAGTTTGACAATATCAACTAACTCGCTTAATTGCTGAAAATACGTATTCAACATTGATAAGGGACAACTATGCATGACCGCTTCAAATGCGGGTATAACTTGATCTAAAAACAACACACACTTAACACCTAAATTTGTAAAGATTGACATAATTGCCTGTGTGACCAATAAATGATGTGCTGATAATGATGTATCTTTCAAAATTTTAATTAGAGTTTTAATAACAACAGTTGGAAAATAATCTTCATTGGTCGGTGATTTGCCTTTCATTAATAATTCCATATCAATGGGTGGCGCATTTTGTCTGGCAACTGTTTCTGCATCATTACCTTGTCTTTCAACTTCTCTATGTTTGTAAGGATCTAAGGCACCTAAAATACCTAAAAGCCTGACTGTGTCTCTCCTAATTGTTGTTGAAGTTTCATACTTTAAAATGTTAACTAGCAATCCTAATAGTTGTGGATAATCTAATAATGGTTGAATAACATAACCTGACGATCCAGCAATTTGACCTAATGTTTTGATCGATGCATCTCTTTTCAAGCTTGATGTTTGATCTTCAAATGTCTCAATTAAAATTGGCATTATTTGTGGTATAAACGGTAATATCAATTCACAACTAACTTCAGTTAAACATCCAATTGCTGCAATTGCCGAAGCGGAAACAACTGGTGATGTACCCTTGCACTGTGGTAAAAGTGCATCCATTATTTGTTTGGTATAAGATTTTGTTAAATCACCAGTTGAAGAAATTAAAATACTCAATAAAATAGTTGATTCTTCCTTGATTCTGGTAGTATTTCCCCCATACTCCAAATTTGTAATCAATTGAATCAAAATTTTTCTCAGAGGTGGAACAATAAATGCAGGATTGAAAAATGTTAAACGGCCAACCAATTTATAGGCTTCCTGTCTAATCTCAAAATCTTCATCGTTCAAAGTCATAAATAACAATTTAACATTTTCAGCTTGCGAGAGATGAGCATCAAATCTATCATCTAAATGTTTAATAACTTCCAGCCTAATTTCAGTAACTGGATCAGTTATACACGTCGCCAGTAATTTTGCTAATACAAAATCAACACTTTTTAAGGAATGTGCACTTCTCTCAAAACAAATAGTACTTCTAGTATACATTTCAGCACATGTAACTGACGCTTGTAATCTAATCTCAGGATTTTGATGATCTATAAAGGTTGTGATTGTAGATCGAACAAATTCTGTCAAATCATAGTTCTTGAACTCGAAACATCTTAAAGCCTTGAACGCTTGCAAGATCACTGCAACATCAGGATCATCATAATACTTTGAAATTGGAATTTTTGCCAGTTGAGGTAATTCATCAATAGTGCTTTCAATAAATGAATCACCTTCCTTAATTATCATATTGTATCGATAATTATATGCTAAATCAGAGTCAAACAAATTTTCAAATTCAGGAGATCCTGGGTGGCAAAATTGATAGCCCGACAAACAATAACTAACATTATTTATTAATCTATCATTTATAATTGGTTCTAATGCAGGTAGATGAGTATTGAAAATTTTTAAAACACTCAAAACATTATCATTCAAAGGAGATTTTAGTAATAATTTTAAAATTTGATATGCATTGATAAATTTTGTCAATGGTGCACCCAAAGACAATACTAACTTTGATAAACAATAACAACTTGCAGGCGCTAATTCTCTTTGACCTTTGGTCGCATTCTGTGATAACCCATCACGAATTGTTTCTAATACAATACCATTAAGATAATTAACAATATTATTTTTAGCTTCAGTTGAAATATCTCCAATACTCATCAAAATTATAGATTTATCCTTACCAACCTTCAACTGCGAAATGTAATACAATAAAACTCTATGCATATATCTATCAACAAATTTAATTTTATCATATCTGGCCATTTTTGGTATAATTGTAGTGACTTCCTTTCTAACCTCGTAGGCTCTATAATCTTTGACTCTCATTACAGTCTCGTAAATTTCATCTATTTTATATCCAAGTATCGAAGTACCTTGATTGACTAGTTCAGTATAACATAACAATGAGCCATGAATATATTCTGGTGGACTATTTAATAATTGGTTGTTAACTGAAGTTGAAAAACCACCGTTTGATAAAATTGTGTTGTTGGCTGAATTGTTCTCGTTTACGTTATTGTTGCTGTTATGGTTATTATTATGATTATCATTGCTAGGTAAATGTGAGGTGGAAGAATTACCATTGTTGTTGTCATTATTTGAATTATTAGTAGAATTATCATTTTGTGTTGATTCGTTTAAGTTGAAACCAGCAGCTTTAAAAACACTAAATGCCTCATTATACAATTTGGTAAACCAATAATTACGCAAATCATTATCCCTTTCATAAACAATATTCAAACAGTGGCGTAAACAAATAGCAGAATCTTCTCTAATAATCGATTTTTGGTCTCTCAAGCCAATCCAAATATTATTAAAGATTTGTTTAATATATTGGTACAACAAAGCAGGTGAATTTTCAGCCAATGAAGAGATGATTAAAATTGCAGCATGTCTTTTATTTTCTATTTTTTCAGTCAATAACCAATCCAGCGACCTTTTGACTTCAAATTCAACAAAATCGGCAGTCATTGAAACACCAGGAATTGCTAATTTACCAATCGTTGATGTTGCGGATTTCATAACTTTAATATTATTTGATGATAGTAATTTTCTTAAATAGTTAGCATATCTTGTAATCATATTTGAATTTTCATCAGTAACGGAAGTATTTGTCGAAGCTAATTGACTGAATTGTGATTCATCTGATGTTGGTGATAGTAAAACAATTAATGAATTAATGGCATCAATACCACCCAATTGTTCGTTCGTTTTAGGGGAATTGATCAAGTCAAAAATTTTCTTATTAATATAATTATTATAAACATTAAGTTGATCAGTTGTTGTTAAATCTCTAGAAATAGAAATAAAATTAGTTCTTAAATTTTTAGCTGCTTTTAAACGACGTATTTCATCATTTGATTTTAATTCTTGAAATATCTGGTCTAATTTGAAATTTTGAATCTCAACGGATGTACTAGTAGGTATTCCTAAACCAGTTAACTGCTGTGATTGTGACATTATAGTTTTTTTAAAAACACGATGATCTATAAGGTAATTTGATATCAATTGTAGATATAGACCACTTAAGAACGGAAAATCAACAACATTTGTTTCTCGCTTCAATGAGATTTGAGGATTTTACGTAATCACAAACGAAATGACAAGAGATCAAATTATATCATTAATTATATCAAAATAAGAAAGGTTATAAACGTTACAAATCAATTAATAATTAGCATCATGCTTAAAGTCTTTCTAATAGCGCATTGTAAAGAGCAACACAGTCAACAGAGAACTTTCTGATACCTTCAGCTAATTTTTCAGTTCCCATAGCATCTTCATTTAATAAGAATCTGAATTTTGCTTCATCATCAACATAAGAAACCTTTTCCAGATCTAACGCCTTTGCCTTTCCAACTTCCAAAACTTGTGGTAATGAATCAGTTGAATTAGATAAAGATTCTAATAAACCTGGAGAAATAGTAAGGTAGTCACAACCTGCTAATGCAGCAATTTCACCAGTGTTTCTGAATGATGCACCCATAACAATGGTATTGTAATCAAACTTCTTATAATAGTTGAAAATCTGTCTGACTGATTGAACACCAGGGTCAGTTTCTTGAGTATAAGTTTCACCAGTTTTTGCCTTGTACCAATCCAAAATTCTACCAACAAATGGGGAAATAAGGGTAACCTTGGCTTCTGCACAAGCAACAGCTTGAACAAATGAGAATAAAAGAGTTAAGTTACAATGAATACCATATTTAGCTTCTAATTCTCTTGCGGCTTGAATACCTTCCCAAGTGGATGCAATTTTAATCAAAACTCTGTCCTTGGAAATACCTTGATCCTTATACATTTCAATTATTTCTAAAGCCTTCTTAATGGTTGCATCCTTGTCAAAAGATAATCTTGCATCAACTTCAGTTGAAACTCTACCTGGGACAATTTTGAGAATTTCAGTACCAAATTCAACTAATAGTCTGTCAAGAGCGATTGAAGCTTGTTCTTCACGTGTGGACGCCTTTGACTTTGCGTAATCCAGAGCAACATCGATTAACTTAGCATATTGAGGTTGTTTAGTAGCAGCAAGGATTAAAGATGGATTGGTAGTAGCATCTTGTGGAGTGAATTTAGCAATAGATTCAAAATCACCGGTATCAGCAACGACAACGGTACCTGCAGCTTTTAATTGTTCTAATTGGGAGGACATGATAATTAGTCACTAATGTTTTGCACAGCAATACGAAGAAAGAAAGGTAATAAGAAAAAATAAGAAAGTCAAAGGCAAGAACCCTCTTAATACTTCATTGAGGTGCTCTGGAAAAGAGGCCTCCGAACCGAGCCCTAGCTAAAAAGATGCATTGCGTCTGTCGACGCGTCGATGTTGCTTGTTGGCGTCCGTTTTCATCATGAATTGGCTTCTTGGATTATGAGTTAATAGCCAGCAAGTGTTATTAGATTGTGTTGCAGTTATATACATAATTCCAATTGACCCGTTCAACATACCTTTCACATGTCCAGTATTAATACTCCTGCTGTCGTTATGGATAACGGTACCGGTTTTACCAAGTTAGGGTTTGCCGGTAACGACTCGCCATCTTGGGTTTTCCCAACCGCTATTGCAACTAGAAACTCTTCAACTGGTTCATCAAAGCCAATGGCACCTTCTAAACCTTCATTTCTTTCATCTGGCTCAAACGTAAATTCTGCATCTTCAACTAAAAATTCAATTCATGGTAACAGAGATATGGCCGATTTGGATTTTTATATCGGTGATTTAGCGTTAGATGCTGCAAAGGGACCTTCATATTCATTAAATTATCCGATTAAACATGGGCAAATTGAAAATTGGGATCAAATGGAAAGATTTTGGGAAAATTCTATATTCAATTATTTAAAATGTGAACCTGAAGATCACTACTTTCTTTTAACTGAACCTCCACTTAATCCACCAGAAAATAGAGAAAATACTGCTGAAATTATGTTTGAAAGTTTCAATTGTGCTGGTCTTTATATTGCTGTTCAAGCAGTTTTAGCTTTAGCTGCTTCTTGGACAAGCAGTAAAGTTGTTGATAGATCATTAACTGGTACGGTTATTGATTCAGGTGATGGTGTGACCCATGTTATACCTGTCGCTGAAGGTTATGTTATTGGTAGTGCAATTAAGAATGTTCCTATTGCCGGTAGAGACATTACAAGTTTTATTCAGACAATGTTAAGAGAACGTGGTGAAGCTGATTCTTCGTTAAGGACCGCCGAACAAATTAAACAAAAATTCTGTTATGTTTGTCCTGATATTGTTAAAGAATTTAGAAAATTTGATGAAGATTCTGAAATGTTTGCAAAATATATGATTGAAACTGTTGCTCATAAAAATGCACAAATCGATATAGGTTATGAGCGATTTTTAGCTCCTGAAATCTTTTTTAATCCAGAAATTTGTTCAAGTGATTTCTTAACTCCATTGCCTGTAATTGTTGATCAAGTTATTCAAGCATCTCCAATTGATGTACGTAAAAATTTATACAAGAATATTGTTTTAAGTGGTGGTTCAACAATGTTCAAAGATTTTGGTAGACGTTTACAAAGAGATTTAAAAACCATGGTAAATGAAAGAGTTGAAGCAAGTGAAAGATTAAGTGGTACAAAATCAAGCGGTGTTCAAGTTCAAGTCATATCACATAAAAGACAAAGAAATGCTGTTTGGTTTGGTGGTTCACTTATGGCACAAACTTCGGAATTTAAAAGCTATTGTCACACAAGAAGAGATTATGATGAATATGGTCCAAATATTGTTAGAAACTTCTCATTATTCAGTGTTCCATAATTTATTTGTTAGAGTTATATAATAGAACCTGAAAAGGAAATCACATTTATCCCCATTTTTTTATTCTGTCACACCGCCTGCCCCGCTTTCTCCGGATTATTAAACACTTTATATTTATGTATTATCAACATTTAAAAACGAAACTATTAAACTTGCATTAATTTAAAAAAATAAGATATTATTTTATAAAATAATATTATCTATATTTTATATAAAATGTTATACATTAAGAAATTACACATTCATTTCTTAATCTTCCTGGATTCAACTTTTGCTTCTTCACCTTGTTCTCTCCACATTAAAAAAGGAACAGCATTTGATGCAAAAATCTTTGGAATTGGTATTGACGAAATTAAACCAGTTAATGCAGCCAAAGCTGGCTTTTGTTCATATTTGGTTGCAACCCATTGTTGTTGTTCCATTTCATTATCTCTTGACCAGGCTTTAGTGTTATTTGATGACATGGTTTTTCAATCTAGCAAAGATATTTTTTTTCAATGAAAGAAAACAAAAGGAAAAAAAAAATAATACATAGATAGAACAGGGACAGAACAAAATAAAAAAAGGGCTAAAGACAAAAAGGTTTTATTTTATAGGGCAAGAATAAATAGAAAAATGGAAGAATTTTATTAAACTTATCATTTCCAAATTGAGCGAAACGGTTAAAATTTCATGTTATAGAATTAGGAAATTAAAGCAAGATTATTACATATACTCTGGTTTATAAATAAGTATAGTTTTTTTTTCTAAATAAAAAGATAATATTTACATTATTTATAACTTTTCAGTTAATTCAGGAATAATCTGGTAAATATCACCAACAAGACCTACATCAGCTGATTTGAAAATTGGAGCTTCTTCATCTTTGTTGATTGCAACAATAACTTTAGAATCCTTCATACCTGCTAAATGTTGAATTGCACCAGAGATACCAATTGCAATATATAAGTCCGGTGCAATAATCTTACCAGTTTGACCAACTTGTAGAGAATTATCACAAAATCCATCATCAACGGCTGCACGTGATGCACCAATTGCTGCTCCAAGTTTTGAAGCTAATGGATTAAGTAACTTATCAAAAGTTTCTTTATCCTTTAGTGCACGACCACCAGAAACAACAATTTTAGCGGATGATAAATCGGGTTTATCGCTTTTCATCAATTGCTCACTAACCCAAACTGTTTTACAATCAGTATCAACGGCTGCAATTTCTTCAATTGGTGAAGGAGATGATGATTTTTTTGTTGCTGGTGGGAACGCTGAGCCACGGACTGATGTCATCGTAATACTATCAGTAGATTTAACTGTTAATAATGCATTACCTGCATAAGTTGGTCTGACAAAGGTGGTCGAATCAACAACTTTTGTAATATCAGATAACGGCTGGACATCTAGAAGAGCAGCAGATCTTGGTAAAACCCCTTTACCCATTGCACTTGCTGGGACAACAAATGATGAAACATCTTGAACAGATGAATTTTCACCTTTTAGTAATGAAACAATTAATGGTGAAACTTGTTCAGGTAAATAGTGTTCATAACGTGAATCTCCTTGAGTTAAAACTTTGTCAATACCTTCTAATTCAGCGACTGTTGATGCAACTTTTGAAGCTTCTGGACCAACTAATAATACAGTAATTGGTTTCTTTATTTCCTTTGCCGCTGTGATTGCTGATAATGAGGCCGGGGTGATTGATGAACCCGAAGTTTCTAAAAGTGCTAACGTATGTGAATATCTTTCTGTAGCACGTAAGCTAGATGAAATACCTCTTTTTGAAAATGCAAACATAATTACTTTCCAAGTGATCTGTAATATAGACTAACCTTACAAAATAATGTTTATCAACTTCATTTGCTGGTGAATACAAGAAATTAATCAGATCGCACAGAAAGAGGAAGGACAAAATTGGTAATAATTGCGAAAAGCCGGGCGAAGTCGGGGTGCACTGTTGTGCATCGGCTAATCAAATGTTTAATACCTATAAAAGGTGCAATAAGTTATAATTATACATAAACTAGTAAACATAACAAAGGTTGAACATAAGCTAAGGAAATGTTAAATGATCCCATGATCACAACAACTTCCTCCGCTTGAAAATGTCGCCATACTCAGATTGGGGATCTGTTAAAATATTGATATCGTTTGTAACCAAATCCGTAGTTGGATCTGGTGTTAAGCCAGTATTCTCAAGTATTGATGACGGGAGTATTTCATCTGGTATATTTGAAACCAATGTTTCGGCGGGAATGGTATCATTAGTAATGTTATTTAAGTTCTGAAGAGTTTCATTTGCAGAGTCAGCGCTATTATGGTTTTGAGTAATCGTGCCCAGCTTCTTATTTACAGTATTTAAATTATTTGAGTCATCATTTATAACATCATAATTCAGTAAACACTTTTTAGGGTTTTGGTGTTGAGAATTTAACAGCAATTGTGAAGAGTTAACGGTTTTAATTGGTTGTTGTTGTTGTGAAAGTAGTAAAGCCGGTGGTGCCGTTGCAGTTGATGATGGTAATTTGGGTGGCTGGATTGTATGTGCTTGTATTGTTTGGCGTTGCTCTTGTTGCACTTGTTGTTGTTGTTTGTGTGCTACTTGTTGTTTGTGTGATACTTGTTGTTCATGTGCTACTTGCTGTTCGTGTGACACATCATCTTGTGGGTGTTGTTGCTGTTGTGATTGCGAATGTGGGTGTTGCTGTTGCTGTTGTTGTATTTGTTGCAGCTTTTGTGAAGCTTGTTGTCTATCTATTTCAATCGGACTTGCAGAAGAAAATTCAAAGTTTAATTTTTGAACCATCTTATGTTTTTCTAAAATCACGTATAAATCATCCTTCGTGAAAGGTTTGGCTAAAATATCAGTCATGCCGTGATTCAAATAAGTCACCAAATCATTTCGTTGATAATTACCGGTCATTGCAACAATTGGAGTATCTTGGTCAAATGACCTAATAACTGATGCTGCAGTTGCACCATCCAAAGCGGGCATTACAATATCCATTAAAATCAAATCAAATTTAACATTTTCAACAGCAGAGATCGCATTTAAACCATCAGTTACAATCACGACAGTACATCCATATCTCATTAAAAACTTCCTACAGAGTTGAATGCAGACTTCATCATCTTCAACTAGTAAAACATGTAACGATGATCCTTTTGGTCTATTATTAATCCTTTTTTCTTGATCAAGCACTTTTGTAAATAATTGATTTGAAGTATCTTTCTCTTTTTGAACTTTTTGTTGTTGCTGCTGTTGTTGTTGTTGTTGCTGCTGCTGTTGTTGTTGCTGTTGCTGTTGCTGTTGTTGTTGTTGCTGTTGTTGTTGTTGCTGTTGGGGTATTTGACATGGAACATCCTCAGAATTTAAAGCATTAATTCTATTAGCATTAGTGCTAGTGCATTCCATATTAAAATCACTAGTATCCGTGATTGTTTGGATATCCGGTAATTCTAGATTAGGCAAATTTAATGGTGGAACTTGACCCCCCAAATGTGTAATTGATGCAGCCAAAATATTCAGAGATTTGGCAAATGAATTATTGATATCTTTTGAGGTTATTAATGTTGAAACTAAAGTATTGTACTTTTGATTTAGTTTGTGATAGTCTGATGATATTGTGTTCATCTTTTGAATTAACTCTTGGTTTGATTTTTCCAAACATTGAACTTTAACGTCCAACTTTTGATGGGATAAAAGAGGAATACAATTAGCAGCAGGTACTAAATCGACTGCATCTCTTTTAAGAGGCACTTTCCTTTTAATATTGTCGATAGCTTTTTTATTATATCTGGAGAATTCAGAGTGTTTAAATTCCCAAATTCTATCTAGTTGGTACTTTTGTTTTATATCATTTGGAATTTTAACTTTATGAAAATCATACTTATTCAATTGCCTAACAAAACTTGAAAAGTTACTATGTTTAAAATAACATGGCAAAACTCGTCTTGTAAATTCATTTATATCAGTAATCATAAATGAATCACCTATAGAAGACCATCGGACATATTTTTCAAATTTATTTTCTTCTAGCATTTGATATAATTTATTAACAAAATCAGGACCTGTATTAACAACTGGAATGGGCGGAGTACCCTGAGCTGCAATATTGTAAGTTTGTCCTGAATCTGAACCTGAACCTGAACCTGACCTTGAGGTTGTACTTTGGTTCTCTAGTTGGTTTCCTGACTGCAGTTGTGATTCTTGTTTTAGTGTTTGATCTTGTTGTTGATCTTGTTGTTCACCTTGTTGTTCTTGTTGTTGAGGAGATGTTGAGAACATTTTGAAATAACTTTACGTCTAAACCAATAAAAATGTTTCTGACAATTGTATTACCCTGCTGATAAGCACACTAATAATAGGTAATAATCAAGTAGTCCTAAAAAAATTCGAATAAGAAAATTAAACAGAAAAAAATCGAAAAGAACAATAAAACGCCACCGAAATAACCATTTATTACAATAAAAATCTCTATCAAAAAATTTAAGTTTCAATTTTTGTTACAGACAAGAACACCAGGAAAAAGAGAAAATACAAAAACCAAATTAATTAAGAAAATGCGAAAATCAAAGAATCTCAAAAATGATAACTGAAAAGAGAATCCAAGACATTTTTTCTACCAAGGTAGAAAGCAACGACTGTAAGATCTACAAAGCCATTTTTAAATGCATTGGGCGAGAAAAAAATTTGACAATCATGGAATTCTCTTTATTCACGTAGAATTGCTACTAAACCGTTAGTCTTACATTTAAAAGACATCTGTTTCAGTATTTAAGCTTTATTTTCCAAATACATTAGTTTGTTAGCTGCAAAGTCCATCACAAATATTTCACATATTGCTGTATTTACAATTAATAATTGTAAAAATATTTAAACTATTTGAAATAACTAGTCTACTTTTTTTCTATTTTGTTACTGTAATATTTCTTTTACTTTCTCTATTAATGGATACATAAACGTATTTTTTTTTATGAAAGCTTTGGTTTTTTTGTTTTGAAACCAGAAATAGAAATAAGTTTATTGTTTCATATTTAGAAAATCATGATAGTTTTTTATTTTTGAAGACTTGAAAAAAGGACATTACTAAAAAAAACAACTAATGATATATATTTTTGGGAACATCCTAAAAATTCAGTTCCTGGTTATGGTGAATGAACCCCAATTTCATCTGTTTTTAAAGAGTTTTCAGTTTATTGGATGCTCTATGAGAGTAGGAAACAGTTGGTTTTTCTTCAACGATATGACTAAAATATAATGTAAGAGAGCTTGGATTATTTGTTATGGTACTTTGTTTATTGAAGAAATTTTCTTTTTTAGAGCAACTAAAACGACCATATAGCGATTATATATACTCCCAGAAGAGGTAAAAATAGTCGGCTTACTCAATAAAAAGAAAAACAGTTTGATAATAACATTCCAATAAAAAAACTTTATAATATTCTTTTATATTAAATAGTTAAAATAATATCATATTATAGTTCAACTGTTTAAATCATGAAAGCGATACCTACAATTGAATTTGTAGCACCTGTTGGTTCTGCATGTGTTATCATAGCTGTAAAGTAATGGCCGAGAGAATTGATAATATAGTGCAGATTCACTATCTATTGGATATCTATTCGCCAGGCATTATGTATTGAACTAGTTCACAAAAAATAAGAAAGGGAAACTATATTATTCCGTAAGGGGAGTTGCCATGTTGTATAACAAATACAGCTGATCTAGATTGAACCACTAATTTAAAAAAACAAAAATAATGTGGCAAGTTTTTTAGTCTCTACCTATAACAATAATATCCATTCCACAATCTATGTGAACTAATTAGGATTTATATGAACTAATTGACATCATAAAACTGAAAATATCAAATGACCCATAGTAGAAATAAGGTTTAATCTATTAATAATGAAAATAGCTCCACTTTAATTAATCCTAGTAGTTTGTATACCACAATCATTAATTAATGTATAGCACAAACCACAAATAAATAATCGAAACGAAAAAACTGAGTATGTTTCAATTCAAAAAGTCTTACTTTAATAGTGCCTGGATTTAGTAATAAAATACAGTAGATTCAGATGTGTCATATTTTGTTCAAGATATTTTTTATCAAACAGAAGGTTAAAAAAATAAATAAATATGAATTGAGGAACGTATAAATTTTTGTCCATCATAAATAATTATCAGTTAAACTAAACACTTCATTTAACTTTTGTAATTTTCAAATATTCAAACTTTGTAAACTTTGTAAACTGGTAGCAAACAAACATCATATTTTTTAAATCAAAAATCTAAGTTAAGCTTCAACAAATTAAGGTCTGCTTTGAATTGAGCATCAGTTTCCATGTTAAATTAAAGGTTCCTAATTAATGATTCAATATTCACCATACCAATAATAATTCAATTCTTATAACTCTATAAGATTACAAAAATACATAACACATATAACGCTAACCCAGTCAATCCCTGAAAGAGTCGACAAATCTGAATTGAATGTAGGCTTCGGATAATTTGGGAAAGGGTGTAGTAGTATAACAGATAACCAGATATGGTATTGTTTTCAAAACATGTCATTATTGAGACGCAACGTCAAACTTGATATTCAACAAACTAAAAAAAATGATTCCATTTTCCATACGGGATGAGTCACTTAGCGCCGATAAATTGTGATTTTGGTGCATCATCATCCCACCAAATCTCTAACTCCGGTCTTTCCTCATGTGAATCCTTCATATTTGAATTTCCGGTAAACAATGCATTGAAAATTGTAGCAACTCCAACAAATTGTACTTGAACACTATTCTTCTACAATCATGCATCTGTTTACAATTATTAGCCTTTATATAAAATTGACCTTCACGAACAAGACAACAAAACCATAACCTATCCTAAAAAGTCGTTGCACTATTGAAAAAAGAGAAGAAAGAGTAGAAGGACATAACCCGGAGTTCAATATAACCATTTGATAAAGCACATGTTCTCCTTATTGTTTCATGCATGCCAACTATTTTTAACTAGTTTTCCATTTCGCAGATCCACACTTTGATTGTTGAAAGTGAACCTGAACAGGCTACAATTATATATGTCAATAAATTTCATACTATAGCGGTTAAAAATTGAAGCGCGTTTCAAATCCAATGACTCATGAGTATAAATAACAATACCTGCGCAGTTACTGTTCGGTTGTAATTATCCCACTTCTACACTCAGTGAGTAAATGATTTTGTACGTAATTAACGGCATTGCAACTTCTATAACCCATCATCTACTCGTAACGTCGCAAACAGTATGTCATATTAATACTATTTTGCATCCATCTAGATAGTTCACGTCGATGGTGCAATGTTTAGATGGTGAAGAAAGCACACTAAAATAAAGCTGGAAAACGATCGCTTCAAACACGGACTTGCATATGAGGGATTTTCGAAATTTGGGAATGTGCCAAGCCTTTTTAAGACCCTTACCTAAAACAGTTTCTGGATATACTTTGGTTGAACTGGCATTGCGTATGGAGAAGATCGGTCCATGGTTATTTGCTGGCTCCCAACAAACTTTTTTGAATTTTTAACTGTAACGCTGATGTCAATGATATTTCCCCCGTATATAAAAACCATTTTATGCCCGGGTTTTGGTCAGTTGTATAAATTCTCCTACGTCTTTCGTACTTGTTATATAGTATTTTATTCTTCATTAAGTTTTAAATTAACAACGACTAATTCCCATTAATAATGTCAACAGAAAAGATTTCATTTTGCTTAAACTGGCAACCAGCTCCATATCATATTCCTATTTATTATGCCCAAATTAAAGGTTATTTCAAGGAACAAGGCCTTGATATTGCTATTTTAGAACCATCAAATCCTTCAGATGTTACCGAATTAATTGGTTCAGGTAAGGTTGATATGGGTTTGAAGGCAATGATTCATACCCTTGCTGCAAAGGCACGTGGCTTCCCTGTTACTTCAGTTGCCTCCTTATTAGATGAACCATTCACTGGTGTCTTATATCTTAAATCCAGTGGTATTACTAATGATTTCCAAACAATTAAAGGTAAAACAATTGGTTACGTTGGAGAATTCGGTAAAATCCAATTAGATGAACTTTGTAAATATCATGGTTTAAAGGAATCTGATTATACTGCAGTTAGATGTGGTATGAATGTTGCTAAATATATTCTTGAAGGTAAAATTGATGGTGGTATTGGTATTGAGTGTATGCAACAAGTTGAATTAGAAGAATACTGTAAACAAAATGGTTTAGATGAAAACGATGTTCAAATGATGAGAATTGATAGAGTTGCATGTTTAGGATGCTGTTGTTTTTGTTCAATTTGCTACATTGTCAATGATGAATTCCTTGCAGCAAATCAAGAAAAGATTAAACTTTTCTTGAAGGCAATAAAGAAAGCAACAGATGAAATTCTTGCTAACCCAGAAGATGCATGGAAAGTATATGTTGATTTCAAACCACAATTAAATAACGAATTATCTTACAAACAATACCAAAGATGTTACGCATATTTCTCTGCTTCTTTGTTCAATGTCCATAGAGATTGGGAAAAGGTTACAAATTACGGTAAGAGATTAGACATTTTACCACCAAATTATTCTGCTAACTACACTAACGAATATGTCCCAGGTACTGAACCAAAAGAAACTGAAGATCCAATTGAAGCACAAAGATTAATGGCTATTCATCAAGAAAAAGTAAGACAAGAAGGTGGTTTCCACAGACTTTCATTATCTTCTTAAGAGATGTCTATCATTACTAAAATAGTAAAAAATTCCTTTATTCTTTGTCTGATGGTTATGAATTCCAGATATAAAACACTTTTATTTTTTACCTACTAAATCTTTTATAATTTATGTCTTATAAATTAATTATTATGACCAATTTATATAATATGTTTATTTTAAAAAAAAACAGAACCTAAATCTTTGAAAGAATTACGACAATTCAAAGAAGTCTGTTCATTTGGTGAATGATAATCATGTTTTGAGTTGTTCAATAATGTGCATCTTTATGAAAAATAAACTTGTTGTATGAGCAATGGACTGTATATAATATAAATTGTACTTGTAATCTACACAATCAGTATATATTTGGACAGTTGGTGAATTATAATTTAAGTTGTTTTGAATACAACAAAGTAATCAGAATGTACACATTTACTATACGTTTCCCAAAATATTTATCTGCCCAAACTTAACTATCGCATTCTATCAGTAATCCACACTAGAGAAATAATTGTTAGTTTCCAAGTGTTGTATATTCAAATATATAATGTACGATCACATTTTATAGTCTTTTTTTAATTCAAATAGGAATAACAAATTAAAACAAAAAAATTAAAATACAAAAAAAATAAAATACACATTTGCTTATAGATATATAAGTAGTTTACAAAACGCTTATAGTATCTCTTTTTTGTTTTGATTACTATATTATGGTATTAAAACTGTAATCAATTGGTATTACTGTAGTTGGAATGTTTATTGTGAACAAAATCTTTTTAAACATTAGCCACCAGATTAATATAACGACTGAGCTGCGCGGTAAAAACAGCCGGATCATGAGTATAAGAATAATCTTTATTACTATTATTGATATTACTATTAATATTATTATCAACATTAGTATAATTAGCACTACTATTATTGTAATTGATATTATCATTATTAACAATGTTAATATTATTGTCACAATTGCTATAGCTATTGTTCCTATCACTAAAACTATTGACTTGATTGCTATGGTTATTGTTAAAAATGCTATAATTGCTGTCATAATTGCTATAACTATTGCTAATATGCTTATTAATGATATAAGTGTTATTATTATCGTTGATATCATAATAATATTTATTAATATCGTTGTTATCATAAAAAGATTTATTCATATCGTTGATGTCATGATGAGAGTTATTCATATCATTGATAGCATGATGAGAGTTATTCATATCATTGATAGCATGATGAGAGTTATTCATATCGTTGATCGCATGATTAGTGACATCGCTCTTGTAAGGTAACAAATAAACAATATCATTAGCACGTTTGTTTTTGCTCTTCTTATTCGAATGTTGTTTATTCTTATTAATTTTAAAATCAACTCTGCCCTGATCAATACTACTATAAACCTTTGGTTTATATTCATCTGTTTCACGTGTTGTTAACAATGATCTGAATATTCCATCTGCGGAATCCACCCCGTAATTTTCAAAGTTCTTTTTTAAAGCTGGTGTTTCATCAATTATACTTAATTGCGGTTTGAATTGAGATTGTGGTTTTTGTGGAAATAATTTTAATTTTCCCAGCCCTTGAAACCTTGGGGGGAATTTCAATACTGCATCCCTTATACATCCTTTATTATCCTCATATTTTTTTGAACTTTGCAAACAAGACAATGTTTCTTCATTAAAACTGCTCTTCTGAATTTCCTTTGATTTTCCAATCTGCTTTTGGGCATTATTGGTATCACCTCTTGTCTGACTTTTATTATTGTTTATAGAATGCTGTAAATTATCCTCTGTGGTTGTCGGTGGGATACTACTGCTGTTTTCATTGAAGCTTGAATTGGAAAAATTTTTTTTATTAGTACGACCCCTATTGTTTGATTTTTTTGGAGACGTAAATGTATTTAAAAAATTAAGTTTTGGATATGAGCTTTTTTTCGGATGCTTTTTTACAGGGTTAATCTTCCAAGTAGCCAGCTTTGGTAATGAATCACATGCATCAGAACCTAAATCAATTTTGTTCCTTTCATCAATTGTAACTGGCAGGGATGTTAACGAAGACTGCTGTTGTTGGAGCCTCACTGTATCTGTTGCTATTAAATTTGAATTGGAAGTTTGAGATGGTAATCCATTCAGTTTCAGATCTTTACCAAGTGATACGGAAAGCATTTTGACATCTGCACCATCTGATGTAGATGATAAATGTGTAATGTTTTGATTAGTAGAATTGCAAATACCTACTTGAGTGGAAAACGATGTCGATCTTGGTGTTGAAAGTAACGATGGCTTCGGAACATAGTTAAATTCATTCAAGTTTGTATTACCTAAAGGTCTTTTTTGGAATTTAATTGGCAAGCTAACTTGATTTTCTGGGTGGGTTTTTATAGAAATTTCTGGATTTGATGGTAATAAGGATATAATATTACCGGCATCAATTTTGTCATTATCGGTAGACACAAAATGAGTATCTGGAATGGTGTCGTTATTACTACCGTTTTTATGATTAATAGAATTATTGCTACCATTGTTGCCATTCAAATAACTGTCCTGGTTGACTTCATTGCAAATATTATCAACACCACCATGGCCAATACCATTGCTATTATTATTAGTATTATTATTATCATCGTCATCATGTTCATCTTCAGCATCATAACCATCATAACAATCATTATCGTCATAAACGTTATTGTCACACCCATTGCCAAATTCACAGTTATCTTTATCGTTATCTCTATCATCTCTGTCCTCTTCATTATTTTCATTATTTTTATTTTCATCACCTGCAGATTCTTCTTCTTCTTCTTCTTCTTCTTCTTCCTCATCTCCGTCTTCCACTTCTTCTTGTTCTTCATTATTATCACCATTATCATTATTATTTCGACGTATATTTCTCTGAACCCTCTTTCTGTGATTACGAGTATGTTCATCATCATTGGGCTCTCTTGGAACTAAATTTTCAATAGAGCTAAATGATGGGTGGTTCATACCAAACGTATAATTTTGACCTGCCGACGCACTTAGACCATTATCACCGAATGAATTTTCGCCATGATATTGAAGCATTGAAGAGCGTAAATCATTCAGCAGTTCTGGCAATGCTGATCTTGGAACTGATGAATTATTAAAAACAACAAAACAATTAGTGGTATCAAACTTATTGATATTTATACCTTTACAATATTCGCCTGGTAGTGATGATGAACCTTTCTCATTAATCTTTTTCAAAATACCATTTTGTGGATAAAAGATATATGCATCCTGTTTTGCAGCTTTTAAAGGATCCATCGCAAACTTAACTTTTAATGATTTTGATTTTTTAGCTTTTGGGAGGTTCTGATCACTTGATGGTCTTTTAACACAAGAGTTTTGTTGTTGAGAATGTAGTGGAGAACATGGCGGTTGTGATGATGGCGAAAGTGGTGGTTGTTGTGATAATGAACCATTTAAACCTGGAAAATAACCACTAACCAGAGAGTTGATTACTGAAGACCAGTGATGTACTTGGGTTGAAGTACCTTCTTTTCTATCATGTATAAGATACGGATTGCGTAAAAGTAATCTTGCAGTATTGGTATTCATAACTGTATTAAAAATGGTATCCACAACAGTATCATCAACATCATCAGACTCGTATTCTTTATTCTCATTATTATCAGTACTATTAGTATTATTAGTATTATTAGTATTATTAGTATTATTAATGTTACCATTATTATTACCATTACCATCGTCACCATTATCAGTATTAGTATTTATCTCAGTATTATCATTATTTGCATCACCAGTATTAGCAACATTATTAGTATCACAATTAGTAGCATCATAGTTAGTATTATCACTTTCGGTATCCGAAAATTTAATAAATGAATCAAAAAGATAATCATCATTTCTCACATCATAATCAAAATTAATATTATTATTATTGCTGTTATTGTTATTGCTATTGTTACTGTTACCATTAGTATTAGTATTATTATTATTATTATTATTATTATTATCATCATCATCATCATCAGTATCATCAGTCTCAAAATTTTCAAGATGAAAAACACTTTCAATGAATTCATCAACTTTCTTGGAATCATTAGTATTCTCGTTAATTTGCAAAGAGTTTGGTGGACTCAGCAGTTGCTGGCTGTTGCCATCATCCCAATGAAGATTAACACAGCTGGATGATAACACATTTATTGGTTGGCCTGGAGTTGAGGGAGCAGTATTTTCTTCTGGTGATGGTGAATTTGAATATAATCTCATATTAATAAGGTTCATGTGATTGAACATGTTCGATTTGTTAAAATTGCTCATTGTATTAATTTTCAAAAATTTCAATTACTATTGAGGTGAAATAACTGAATAGATGAAATACGATAAAAAATTAGTTGATTTTCAAACAGATATTAAAGCCAAATAAAATAAGCAAAGAGAAAAAACTATTTGATAAGAGGTTGTTGAAACAAAATGAAACTTAGAAACCTATTTGTAAAAAAAAAGAGTATCTTTATCTTAATCGAATTTCGGAGTTGGTTTTTCTCGGAGATTAAATTATTATGGTAAAAAAAACAAAAATAGGTGTATATAATGTATTAGCAAAAATATGTTGTTATTTCTAAAGAAAATAATCCAGTTCTAAGCTAATTGCAGAAAGAAAAAAGTGAAAAGAAGGACACTACATTTTCCTGTAGACATAATTGCCATCCTAAACAGATTACAGCAGAAACCACAAAAAATGGGCTGGTCTAGCCGCTCAAGTTGGTCATCGCATTTTCATTTCGTATTTTATGCCAAATTTTGCGTCGGTCGTCGCGTTTAATTTGGCGTCGGCCGACGTTTTCTTTTTGGTTCTTTTATTTTCCCTATTTTACATGCCAATCAAGTTACAACAAAAGTGGTATTAGTAGATGTACAGGTTTGCTTTTTTGAATAATAACTAAACTTCCCCATGTTTGCCCGTTTTGTCCGTCCTGCTTCATTTCGTGCACCTCTTCATCTTGCATTCCCTAAAACTGCTTTCCGTTTTCTTTCTATAGAAACAAAACAAGCTATTGATGAAGCCGTTCATTCTGCACCTGTTGTTTTATTTATGAAAGGCACACCAGAAGCTCCTGCTTGTGGTTTTTCAAGAGCAACAATTCAGTTATTAGGCCAACAAGGTGTTGATCCTTCTAAATTTGCTGCTTATAACGTTCTTGAAGATCCAGAATTAAGACAAGGCATAAAAGAATACTCTGAATGGCCAACTATTCCTCAATTGTACGTTAATAATGAGTTTGTCGGTGGCTGTGATATTCTTACTAATATGAGTCAAACTGGAGAATTGGCTGAATTACTAGACGAAGCTAATGCTCTTATTCCACTAGAAAATGAAAAATAGATGTTACTTGTTTATAAAAAATTTTACTCCACTTTATATATTCCTTATTACGAATTAATATTATGATTTTACATTACTAATGTAATTCTTCGCCTTAAGCTCTAAATAATTTCCATTTACAACTCCATTAGAAGAATTCTGTGATGTAAAATTGTCACAAGTAGATCATTTTTTGTCCTCTACTGATGAGAAATGGAAACTTTTTAGTCCATCTCTTAATGAAAAGAACAATATTGCATCAATCTGTTATAGCAAATTTTTAATTATTTATATCCATTTATATTTATATAACACCTTTAAATTTCCGTTTATCTATAATTCTTCAATCTTTCCTTCACCGTTACCAGTAGCTGAATCAAATGCCTTTTGAAAGTCATCCATCATTCTTTTTGAGCTATTAAGAAAATTTAGACTAAATGATTGGCTCATTTCTTTCCAATTAACTCTTCTGAAGCTTTTGGAGTTCACTGCTTTATTACATGCTGCTTGAAATAACCACTCGCCAAATTTCAAGTATTTCTTAAAAAATGATATGGTTCCATCGGTATGTGCAACGGTATCAGCTGAGAGTTCATAACCTGTAACAACTTTGATCCCTGCAAGAATCATCGATATCAAAACGAAATCTACTGATAAGTGGACTAGACGTCCTGGTGAGAAAACCTGCACTAATGGTTAGTATAATGTTTATCAGTAAAAGTACACTTGATACTTACACCACCCATGATGATATACTAATTTTATCTTTTTTAAGAAGAACACAGGTTTCTCATAAACCAGAACTGTGAAATTCTTTTCATGTTTTCATCCTCATATTTATTATTGGAGAATTCTGATGAATCGTTATATTCGCTTTTTTGGACTAATACTATATAACCTCTTTTTAAGATATCGGTGGTATTAATTAAGACCATCAATAAGGCATTTTCCACTGCAATAGTTGATCTACCTGCAAAAATTGCATCTACTAACTTTATTTCACTGTCCTCGTCATCATCTAATTGTTGTATGTTACAGAGTTTATCAAACATGTATGGTTCTATCATCAATATTATCTGTTCTGATGTAAGAGATTGTAAAAAATATGCCTGTACAATACTATTAAATTATTAATTTGTGGGAAACCATGTTTTTTATGTAGTTATTGTGTTCCAAAGGTATAACATTTTCGTATCACTGAAGATAAAATAGCCGACCGTCCAACAAAATTAATGGATTCTCAAACTTTAAAAAGGTTAGGTAAATAGAATTAATAAAACCACAACTTTACCTCTTTACAAGTGTAAAAAGGGTTCCTTCCACCCTATGCTGTCAAATCTATACTAATGCTTTATATATTTTACGTAACATTATTCTCGTTACAGCTTATAGCGCAATTTAAGTTTTTATTCTCACATTTTGAAGTATGCATATTCAAAACTAGAGATTTGGATATTCCAATACAGTACTGATGATGACTGAAAATTCATTTCTTACCTTCATTTATTCCTAAAAATATTATGGCTTCTCTAAAACAACCTTATGCATCATCAGTCTTATCATTACCCACAATTTCAACACCATTTGATGAAAAAATACTAGATTCATTACATCCCGTGAAACTTTTCACTTACCCAGGTTCTTCAATTCCCTATACATCAATAACGCATAATCCACAAGGTTCACATTTCATAACTACGTCGCCCAATGGATCATTGCAACTATACGATTCGATACGAGGGAAGATGATCAAACCGATTTACTCGAAAAAGTATGGATGTTCAAATGCAACATTTACATTAAGATCAACCAATCATTCAGTGCCTGATTCTTGTATAATTGCTTCAACGATTCCAACAACGAATGATAATATTTTAAACAATTCATTGAGACTACTTGATTTAAACAAAGATTCATTTATAAGATATTTTCAAGGTCATTCAGATCAAGTTACGTCAATAGTCTCATCAACGTCTTCAACTTTTGGAATTGATTCATTCTATAGTTCCTCAAACGATGGTACAGTTAGAGCATGGGATTCGAGGTCAGATAAATGCTATTCTTGTTTATCTGGAATGGGTAAAATCCCGATCATTTCAATTGATCAGTCTGGGTTGATAATGGCAATTTATAATAACTCCAAAGTTTCAATTGTTTCAATGGATTCATTTCCAAGGGGCTTGATTGGAGAAATTCTAATTGATATTCAAGCACCAATCGAAAAATTGATCTGGTCTAGCAAAAGTAGACTCCTTATCGTTGATTCCCCTGGTCATGATAAATTGGTAATTGATACCCTAAATATGAAAGTTGTAAGTAAATTAACCGGTTTGATACCATTTCAGTTGTCTTCTGCCAGTGACGATGTTTTAAGAAATGGTTCGTGTGATATAACCCCTGATGGGATGTTTTGTATAGCTGGTAATGGAAATGGCACAATATTGGCTTGGAATTTAGATAAGTGTAAAGATTCACACTTAGTTCATCCCATTATAATTAAAGATAATATTTTAATTGGAAAGAAACTTGTGCCTAGAATTCTTAATATAAATCCAAAGTTTGGTACAGTTGTTACAGGTGATACAGAGATTGTTATAAATATATATAAAAATGAATAATCACTTTAAATCTCAACATACCTGATATCTGAGTTTTCAGAACACCATTCACACCAATCTTTAAACACTGGTATACCACTTTGTTCTAACGTTTCCATATCTCCTACAACAGTCAATTGTTTTTTACATCTTGTAATTGAAACATTTAATCTACGAAAATCCGAAAGAAATCCAACATCTGACGTGCTCCAGTTTGATTTAACCGAACTACCAAAATTTGATCGTACGAGTGATAGGATTATAATTTCCTTTTCTCTACCTTGAAAACCATCAACTGTACTGATCTCGATGTTTGGGTAAATAGCTGAAGTCACGTTTTCATTTTCTTCTTCATCTTCTTCAATTAAGCTACCTGTCCAAATTAATGATCTTAATCTCGAAACTTGTGCACTATACGGTGCAATGACACCAATATCCATCTCTTGCACACCTAAATTAATTAATTTTTCAATATGCTTTTGCACTATATAACATTCACCAAGATTATATTTTGATCCACCAATATTTAAGCTAGTATTATCATTTGAAACTTCAATTGATTCTGGAAATGACCCACCTTGAGTGTCATACCAAATGACTTGTTCATTCAAATTGCTTGAACATTCATCAATATCAGCTATCTTTATGTCATGTATTTCATCAGTTATATTATCAATAACTTGATCTGTCTTTTTTTTCTTCCTGTCTTTTCTTTTATTACGTTTAGGTTTTTCCTTTGATGCTATTAGATCTTCAATCTTATGCTGTTTAACTAAATCGAGTGCTGTTTTATATTTAACTGATTCATCTGCTTTTAATTTTCCATTATACCATTCAGTACTTGGAAAAATCATACACTTTTCACACATTCTATATTGAACATCTAAGAATTTAATAAATGAAATTTCCAATTCATTTCCGCCATAAATTCTCACAATCCTGTCAAACAGCGATTGTGAAAGTACATCAAATGCGTGGTTATTGGCAAACTCGGGATCTCGATTAGTGTTTTTATCAGAAACATGAATAGTTGGTGGTAATTGCTTATTATCACCTGCCAATACTAGTTTGTCTGGGCCATGGTTTATAATTGGTATCCAACACGAAGGTTCCAATGCTTGTGAAACTTCATCAATTATAACTGTATGAAAAAATCCTTTACCAAAACCTCTAAAATTGGAAGTCATGGTTTTCTCATAATTGTATAGATTTGACACTATTTCCCAAGATCCTGATCCGTGTAGTGTTGAAACAACAACTTTTGCTCCAATAAGTACATCTCTAATACCTTTCCTACTACGTTCTTTGAATTCTTTTTTCAATAACTTAATTTCTTTCCAAATCTCTTTTCTATCAGTATAATTTTTACTTGTTCTAGGTTTTCGTACTTCTTTCTCTAATTTAGAAAGATCTTTTTCTAAATCATCTAATTCATCACCACCATTTTTAAAAACTAAATAATCTAATGAATGTTTCCTTATGCTTTGTAAAACTCTGGCAGGATGTCCGATTCTAACTAATTTTGAATCATCACCATTGAAAAATCCTGACAATCGTTCAATAATTGTATCAGCTGCAATATTTGACGGTGCAGTTATTAAAATTCTTTTCTCTGGATATATTTTTAAATGCTGGATGATATATTCGACTAACGTTGATGTTTTACCAGTGCCTGGTGGTCCATGAATTATAGTTAATGGGCTAACCAGAGCAAATTGAATTGCCTTCCTTTGTGATTCATTTAACTTGCTATTGTTAAAATTCAACTCTTTGGATCCAACTACTCTGTTTATCTCATTTTTTGTTGGTGGTGTATACTCTTTTGTGCCTAGTAAGTACTGTACAATTGCAGGTGCAAATTCTTGGTTGGTTGAAATTGACTCTAGTGAAAATTCAGACAACTTTCTTAATGTTGACTCCATACGCCTATATGTGGTTTCATTACTTATTTTTACTATCCATAATCTTTTATTCAGTGCTTGGAAATTCCAAATTTTATCATACATCAAATTTGAAGTATCATCATTATTACATGCAATTGCAACACAAACTTTTAAGTTATTTGACGATGTAACAACACCTTCAATTGACACTCTTTCAATATCCACCGTGCTTAAGTCTTCCACCTTCGATGAATTTTGTAACTTTTTTAAAATATTGGTTGAATCATTTGGATACGTATCGATTTTAACAATATCACCAGTTTTAAAATCATTATTAGTCAAGGTGTTCAGTGGTTTAAATGAAGAATTTGAATTTTTGGGTTTATTGCTAGATCCAGAAATTGCAGGGTCTGGTAGTAATTCAATAATTATTTTACCACTTAAGCTTGTCTTTATATTATCAATAACTAAATTTAATGCAGCTAAACCATTCCTGGATAATACTTTTGGGGACGTTGAAGATAACAATTGACAACTCGTTTCATAATCTTCAGCTTTTTCAACTGATAGTGCAGCTAAAAACCTGGATGATAGCTTAGTGTTTGCCGACATACTTGTATAAACAAAAAATTACTGAATTTTGGGTAAACAAAAAAATGAGTTCGTGTTTAATGTTTTACAGATATACCTACCTTTTTGGTTTCAAGCATGCAAAAAAAAACCATAAATTACATATCCTACATGCAAGTGCATGAGATGTTTTTTATCATGAATATAACATAACTAACTAAACATATTTTAAACAAATAAATAGGAATAAATAAGATTAGATGGAAAATAAATAAATAAATAAATAAGGATCTTTACGAGTTCAAGATAACAAACCGTTCGTATATTAAGCATCTAAAATAGATTACATGATGACTAAGTCTCCGAATTTTTCCTTGTAACCTGGAACTTCGAATCTACCCTTAGTAACCATATCAGTAACCTTATCTTCAACATCTGGTCTTGCCTTGACAACATCATCGACAGTCAATTGATCAAATGGTCTTGCGGATTCAATATTATCTAAAGTCTTTTCTAAGTCAGCTAATTCAGCTAAAACTAAAGATTCAGTTTCCTTTGCGTTTTCAATTGCTTTAACTTCAAAAGCGTTAATGACATTTAATTGCTTTGATAAATCGACAGTTGAAGCCTTGAATGAAGCAACGTCTGCTTTGATGGTAGAAACAATCTTGGAGTTCTTTAAACCGGAAAATGCACTGTAGTTAACTTCGGTTGGTTGTTCCTTTAAGACGTATAAAGTTTTCTTTGCTTCATCGTTTCTCTTCTTGAAGGCAGTTAATTCAGAAGCGGTTTGACCAGTAAGACCTAATTGTGGGATAATCTTGGCCCAGTCGATTTTGGTGGCAGCAGACTTTGCAATGGACATATTACTTGTGGTTGGTATTACAGATGAATTCAAATGGAGGTATACGTTTGTAGTTACAAACTCATCAACAAAAGCTTCAAAACTTATTGCCATCGCGAGAGAGCAAAGATTTTGACCAATCAAAAAAAAGCGACAGGTGGTGCACAGATTTGTATCAATACTTGTTTTGGGTCGACCGTCGCATTACAAAAAACAGCATACAACATGAATTTGGCAGTTTACTACATGTTGAATGATGGAGTTTATGGATAAACTTCAGGGTTTTGTCTATTTCCCTATATTATTTCGTGGCATAGTGGTTTTAAATGTATCATGCCTTTACCTGTAGATTCTGCACCAAGGTCTGATTCTGGAACTGCCACTCCAATTAGCAGCTTGAGCCCTCAGAATAATTTTGTGGAACTATCTACTTCTTCATTTAGTTATCATCATGAATTCAAGAATTCTGCTTCTCAATTACCAAAAGATCATACTTCATTATTTAAAAAGGCGCTATTGCATAAATGGCATCATAAGCAATCTATTCTTTGTATGGTTGCATCTCCAAAATATAAACTATTATTTTGTGGGACTCAAGATTCTTCGATATTAGTATTGGACTTAGTAACGTTTGAAAAGAAATTTGAAATCTTAACACATGTTGGTTCAATTCTTTGTTTGCATTTAAGTAAATGTGAAGATATACTATTCAGTGGTGGCTCTGACTCATTAGTCAAAGTGTGGAAGATAACTAATTTAATTGATTCTTCTCTCTATACTCCAAAAATTCAACTAATTCCAACTTATACAATTTATTCGTTATTAGATGTGGGTGATATTTTTTCAATTTCCTGGGTTGAAGAAATTGAAACTGTCTTTATAGGTGCACAAAATGCTTCGTTATCATTTGTTCATATAAATACCGAAAAAATAAATGACCATTGCGGCCGTGATCATTTGAAATATATGCCATCAAATAGATTTGATAGATTTTTTGATTCAAAGGGCTCAAAAGTTATAAATCTAAATAAAGAAGTTGAAGTCACTTCAGCCGCTAGTTCTGCTACTTTGCCTCCAACAAATTCAAATATGAAAATTATTCAAATACCACCAGAAAATATAATTAGTTATGCTCACAATGGTTACTTATATGCTATTGATTACTTCAAAATTGACAGCCCCTTAACTTCAACAATTGGTAATGGTATTGCTGATGATTTTAAGCATATTGTTGTTTCTGCTGGCGGTGATGGAGAAATCAAATTATGGGGATATAAAAATGATAACAGTGTTGATAATGGACAGTTACTCTTTCTCAAATCTTTGAAAAGCTTAAAAATAGATTCAATTTTTTCCTTAACTATAAACCCAAACAATCTCAATATTTACGTTGGTTCCTCAAATGGTAATGTGTGTGTTTGGGATATGACAACTTTCCAGTTGTTGAAAATCTTTCAAATTGATTCAAATGATGTTTATACTATGACTTTATCACCAAACTTGAACAAAAATCATTCATCTCAATGGTTATTGATGGGAACTGAATTTGGTGTTACCAAAAAACTTATATCTGATTCTAATAATGATCTTGAAGTTGAAAACTCTCTCAACGATTTAAATAATACATGCATTAGGGTTACGAAAAATGATCCATGTCTCACATTAAAAAGTTTTGTCATCAATAGTGAATGTTATATGGTTAGCGCAGGATCTGATAAATCAATCTCGTTATGGTCTTTAGAAACTATGGACAACACATGTTTTTCGGGATCAGCTAAGAGTGCAACATCGTTTGAATCACCATTTATTAAGAGTAGAAAAGAATTATCGGCCTATTTAACAAATGAAAAGTTTTTGAAAATACTAGGTGAATTAATTTCTTTCAGGTCAGTTTCCAAACAACCAGATATTTACATGGGTGAATGTAGAAAATGTGCAAACTATTTAACAATTTTGCTCAAATCCTTTGGTGCAACAAAGGCGCAATTATTACCCGTTAATAATGGTAATCCAATAGTTCATGCAATGTTTAAAGCAAATTCTCCAAAAATTTTAAATGAAGGTAAAGAACCAACAAGAATTATATGGTATGGACATTATGATGTTATACCTGCATCAAGTAAAACATGGAACACACCTCCATTCACAATGACACCTCAAGATGGATACTTATATGCAAGAGGTACAACCGATAATAAAGGACCGTTGTTGGTTGCTATATTTGCAATTGCAGAATTGTACTTTAAGAAGGAACTGGAGTCGGATGTTATATTTTTAATTGAAGGTGAAGAGGAATCGGGCAGTTGGGGGTTTCAAAATGTTATACTGGAAAATCAATTTGAAATTTGTGAATCCGGTAAACCAGTTGATTGGATCTTGTTAAGTAACAGTTACTGGCTTGATGATAATAATCCTGCACTAAATTATGGTCTAAGAGGTAAATTGGAAATTCAACTGGAAGTTTGGAGTGACAAACCTGATAGACATAGCGGTGTTGATGGTGGTGTTTTTGTTGAACCAAGTATGGATTTAGTTAAAATTTTGAGTAAATTAGTTGAGAATGATCAGATTTTAATTCCAGGATTCAAAGAAATTTATAAAAATAGTAATAGTCAAAATATTCAATATTTAGAAGAATGGGAAATTCCACTTTATAGAGAGATTTCTGAGAGAATACCGGAAATTAACATCAATGAATTGATTAGCAAATGGAAATTACCAAGTTTAACCTTGCATAAAATTGAAATGTCAGGACCTGATAACGATTCCGTTATTTCACAAAAGGCTGAATCAAAATTGAGCATTAGAATTATACCATCACAGGAGTTAGAAATCGTCAAAGAATCATTCATTGAGTACATTAATAAATGTTTTAACGAATTAAATAGTACAAATCATTTAAAAATTAAGATTATGCATGAAGCTGAGCCATGGTTAGGCAATATAAATAATTCAGCATATAAAGTTTTGAAAGAATGTTTGAAGGAAGAATGGGGAGTTGAACCAATTTTAGTGCGTGAAGGTGGTAGTATTCCATCGATTAGATTTTTAGAAAAAACCTTTAATTGTCCAGCAATCCATATACCAACGGGACAATCTAGTGATAATGCACATCTAAATAATGAAAGAGTGAGAATTATAAATTTGTTAAAATCCAAAGAAATTATAAAAAAGGCTGCAAATCGTTTACAAAAGGAGAAGAGTTTTTAAAGAAAAACCAGCTTATCGTTTTATGTACTAAATAAATTTATAGAATTGCATTCTTAAGGTCTTTTATTTTACACTAAGTTTTACATACGAGTTATTTTTATAATCGATTCAAAATTTTAAATCAAACATTAGGTATACATTATATAAAAAGTAAAGAAATTGACCAAAGATATAATAAACTAAAATATTAATAATGACAAAAACTAAAATAACGACAAAAAATACTGATATGAGAAAACCCATTAGAATGAAAATAACAATTGATAAAAAAAATGAGAACGATAATAATAAGAAAAAAAGAATCTCTAATTGAAGTAGATACTAAAATCGAATCAAAATTTAGGTAAGTTTAATAATAATTAATTGAATAAAGCTAAAAATTTAATTTATTTATTTTCTATAAGTATAAGAATTAGCAAATATAAAATAGGATGTATTGTATTATATTTATTCTAATGATTGTATAATTTATATTATATTTTTAAATTTATTAATGAATATATATAGAAAGAGAGAAGTAGATAGAAGGATCACACAAATGAGAAATGAAAGTATCTTTTTTTTATTTTTATCAATATCAAAACTTGAAAATAACTATTATTTTTGTAATTGATTTATCGTATATTTGAGTATATTATTTTATAACTATTTTATAATTTGTATTAAAAATATAAGTAATCTATTATAAAAATTAAATTATTTCTAACAAATTTGTTTTAATTGATTTACTTTCTTCTGAATGCACAACCATCTGCTAACTTACACTTACCACCAGTTGGGGTACATAAGATGTTAGTACAAGCATCACATGAAACAGCAGTTTGGGAGTGAGAGAAAACAGTTGTAATTTGTAAACAACCTGGGCACTTAACATCCATGAAGAAAGATCTTGGACCTTGAACTAAAGTCTTTAATTTGTGTTGTTGAGCTTCGGTAGCTGGGTTTGGGTGTAACAAATCTTGAACTAAAACCATGGTTGATGTATTGGATACTCTTGTAAGCTATCTTATGTAAAAATTCAGAAAAATAAGATAAAAAGATCTTTAAGATTAAGGATTCATCTGCCAATTGTGAAAAATTGCAGATTCTGAGACTCCAGCGAGTGGAGAATATGCGAAACACCAGCGAGGTCCTGTGAGAATTTCCAAATTGGTAATGTGTGGTGCGCGGGTGTTAACCCTATATTCTGGTCACTGCCCTGTCTATTTACACGTGATAGATGGAGGCTCATGTATGAAAGGGAGAAATTTATTGCCTATTTATGGATCTCTAAAAACAGCCCTCATTCTGAACTCCTTCATGAAAAAATTTAGTTGTTTGCATTTACTACAGATCCATAGTTGTTATGTTTTAGTATGTGTTGATTACCAATGACCTCAATACATTCTGTAGATTCATCTGCTTCTAAGGTGACCTTTACACTCAGCACTGCACACATTGTCTTGATGAGCATGATCTTCACTATTTTACAAAACGTCTCTGTTTCTAGAATTGGTGGCGGCAAGATCACTCCGGCAGTTATTGTCTTCGCCATGACTATTATATCTATTGCAATCTATTTTGCAGCACATCAATTTCCATTAACAACAAAAACTTGTCGAAACAAGTTTCTTCTAGTAATATGTAATATTCAAAGATTAACACAAGGTGTAAAGGTTGATATTTGGATAACCATTATTACCATTTTATCAGTTTCTTGTATTTTAAGTATCTGGAAAACTGGTATAAGTTTTATAGTTTGGTTTTTTATTATTTGGGTTTATAACTTGGAAGACAATGATAATGAAAATAATACTTACGGTGGCATTAACTATGGTGTTAATTCGGGACCCTATTCTATAGATTCAAATATTAATTTAGGGTCACCGATAAAGGATCCAAATTTCTATGATAAAAATTATTCTTCTTCAATTGGATATATTAATTATCTAGAAAAACGTGTTATTGATTTAGAAAGAAAAGTATCTACATTGGAGGATGATAAATTGCAACAGAACATTGTCATCTACACATTCAATCATAGTTTAACTGAAAAACTTCAAAATTTAGAGAAAATTGTTTTTGACAAGGAAGAACAAATACAATCGAATATTAATATTATTAACAATGCCATCATAGCTCTCAGAAAACGTAAAAGGATCAGAAGTGAAATCCTTAAACTGTACTCAAAGCAGCTTCTTATCTGGCTATTGCCAACTCCGGTTATCTACGTTATGAAAAGAATAAGAGTTCAAATTCGCGCATGTTTATCACGATTCGCAAATTATTATTAGTAGGAGTTTCAAATGACAAAGACGAAACTACGAAATTTTTCTCTATCAAATAAAGTTGATTAATTGTTCTGTTCTGCTCTGGCATGCCAGCCCTTCCATGGCTAACAAATCACGACCTAAGAAGACGCGTGGGACCTTTTATAAAAAGTATGTTTATGGGGTCGTTGATATAAATTCTGAAAATGATGATTTTATTGGAATAGACGGTGGTGAAAGCACCGAACAAATCAAGTCAAGTCAATTGCAAATACAAAATTTAAATTCAAACTCAAATTCAAACTCAACTTTAACTAAAAATTTTTTAAAGTTACCACTGGAATTAATCCTATTCATACTTCAATTTACTTCAAAACCTTATTGTACAAATCATTTATTGATTTGTAGGGCAATATATTGGTCATTCTTACGGAATATTTATGAGTATCCAAGTTTAGTTTCACAGAATTTGTTGGATTTTTTAAACGTTATCAGTGGTGATAATGCGGCATTTATAAGGAAACCGGAAGATTCAACTGAACCACCAAAGAACTTGAAGCTATTATCGAAGAGAAAATTTCAGACTATGGTTAAATGTTTAAATTTAACAAATGTTGTTCAAAGCGGTAAAAATTCTCTAATGAGTAAATTGTTGCGACGTACAAGTGGATCAATTGAAATTTTTATTTCATCACAATCAAGTTTTGGATCTGCCCCAATGGTTTCAATTAAAAGTTGTAATAAACTAAAGGTTTTGGATTTGAGATTGGTTTCTGAAAGTGTTAATTTGGTTGAGCTATTCAAAGCAATTGAGTCATTACCAGAATTAGAACAACTATGTTTTCCGAGAAGCTCGGTTACATGTGATGATTTTGACTTCAATTGGCCCAAAAAATTAGAATATTTAAGATTGCAAGGTGGTTTAACTGATAAATTTGCAACAAATGTCAGATTCCCTGAAACAATTACAACTTTAGAATTTGCACATTGTCCACATTTAACAAAAATCGGTTTAAATAATATATTATCAAATATTGGTATAAATTTATTTAGTTTATCAATTACTTACCCGATGCCACTGATTGGCGATGATGGGGCAGATTATTCATTTTATTATTGTCCAAATTTAATCAATTATCATATTGATATATCTTATGTTTCATGGGAATTGTTTAATGAGGATTTATTGGTTTTGTTAGAAGAATATGAACGACCATTAAGGAATATAATTATTGAAAGTGCAAGTTATATGGGTATGTGTGAAAAATTAAGTCCAAATGATATAACTGTTGCAGTTGATGAAGATCGACTACCATGTTTAAAAAGATTAGGTCTAAGTTCAATGCTAGGATGGGATTTCAGAAGTGATGATATGGATGACATGGTAAATGTTTTAGATCATCACAATGTTGAAGTATTTAAGCTATAAGTGCAGTGTTCAATGCTGTCGTAGACTTGAACACATAAAAGTTTTTGATTGTTTAAGGTATATAGAAATAAAAAAATATATAGAATAATATTTATCTATTTATAAAGATTTATTCATGAACTTCTTTTTTCCAAATGCTAACCAAAATTTACTAGGTTTAGAAGCATCATTTTGATAAAGTCTTATAATTAATCTTGAGGCTAATTCTTGTCTAAATTGAGATAAATATTGTCTTAAAAACAAAGCATCGTTTTTATTTGATGGTGGTAAATAAAGAGAATTCAAAGGAAACCCAACATCACCAGGAATTGAAAAATCCTCTAATGATAAATTAGTTAACATTTTAACAGCTTCATTTTGAGTTGTATTTGCGGATAACGAATTTAAACATTGGGAAACATATAATATACCATATATTAAAGTTCTATCAGATGCACCTTTGATTTCAAAATTCTTAAAGAATGTATTTGCTCTAAATAAATCTAATATTTCATCGATTATATCGTAGTCTTCCATGCACGGTAATGATGGTCCTTTGAATTTTGTTTTGATTGGTAAAAGTGCAAAATTACCTACTATTCTTGCACTTTTATCTTCTTCTGCAAGGAATGTTGAATGATAAGCCTGGAAAAAAAAGTAAAACAACGTGATTTCTTGCGTATCCATGTTAGTATACTAGTTAAAAGTTTAAAATTTTGAATTGTTTCAATTGAGTTGTTAAGATAGGCTTACATACCGGCATTGTGTGTTCTGCTAAATTATGTACCTGATTATAACCGTATATACTTCGTTCCATAAAGCAATTCTTGAAAACATGTTGTCCTCAAGGAAATTGCGGATTTTAGTGGTGCACGGGCGAACTTTGAAAATACAGTTGAAATGAGATGAAACAAGAATTAGAACATGTTCTACATATGTGGAAGAGTGTGTTGTTTTTTCAAGACAAAGGATAAAGCACGGGCAGGAGCACGAGCAGGAGTCTGTTTTAATATCTTGCAGAAATTCGTTGTATTTGTTTTGGCATTTTAAAGGATTATCCATATTTTCATAATTTTATTGCATTTTATTTCATTCTGTTCTGTTTTATTTTATTCTGTTTTACTATATTTTCATTTGCATTGACTATAAAAAGATTACAATTTCTCAATCACCAATTATACAAATTATGTCTAAACCGAGTAGAAATTCTCCGGATTCTTTAAGAAACCAGTTTTCTGCAATGCATGCAAGTGTTCCATTGACTGATATACCTTCCTTACCAACCCCGCATTTAACTTCACCTGTAAAGCAATATCAAATTCAAAATCAAATGCACAATCAAATGATCAACTATAATAAAAGTGTAGCATTATCCTCTGTTGCATCTCCGACCAAGCCTACTCATTATATACGTGATGAATCATCATCTTTGTTACCTGCAAATTCAAAGTCTAATCAAAATACATCGCATTATTTTACAACTCAATCTAATAGTAACTATACCCCTAATTATCAATCTGTTTATAAGAACAGTAACAATAATATGAACATTGCTGAAGTTTATGAAGGAAACAACTATAGTTCAGTAACAACTTCAAGCGAAAAAGTGTATTATCAACAGCAATCTCGGGTACAACTAAAACAGAATCCATTTCAGCATGTTCAACAAGTAGCTGATAATCAACCACACACTCCAACTGAAGGCCAATTTTTTCACGATCATACATCTCCTCAAAAAAATTATCAATCACAACAACAACAACAACAACAACAGCAGCAGCAGCAGCAGCAACAGCAGCAGCAACAGCAACAGCAACAGCAACAACAACAACAACAGCAACAGCAACAGCAACATCCGTATCATTTTCAATATCAAGAACAGCCGTCTCTTAGACAACAAACACAACAGTTGCATTTTCGATCCCCTAATTCAGAACAACCAGTTATTCACCAACAATATCAACAGCGTGTGTTTTCACAACCTTCACAGCAATCAGCTTCTCAAAAACAACAATTGTATGATCCACAATGTTCCAAACAACGTCCAGTACCAAATACTATGAGGCATCCATCTAATCAAAATAAACTGGCTCCAATTAATACACAAATTGGACAATTGGATGATCAATTTGATTATTCTGAAAGCCCACTATCAATCAATGTACCATCACAAATAAACTCTTCAGTCGTTCCAAGCTTACCGGCTCCAAAACCTTTACCGGAACAAGAAGAAGCGAGACTTTTACCAGGTAAAACACTGGGTATAAGTCGAAGATCAGCCTCAAATAACTATCAACCAAACTCGCCAAAGCAATTGAATATCAGAAATAGATCACCCTCATTACCATTTTCCAAAGAAACATTTACTAAGCTAAACCAAAATAATGAATCTTCACCTCCGAGATCACATGATCCATCATCATCATCGCCAACACAATCAAATAGAAAAAGTCCTATTGTTAGACAGTCAATAAATTTTTTCAAGAATGCACGAAATTTCTCATCATCATCTATTAACTATCAACCGGAATCTCCAATTACTGCAGGTCATAGTTCCTCCAGAGAAATGGAAAAATATCATGTACCTACAAAGCAAATAACTGGTAATGGCAGAGTAGTGCCACAAAAAGTTGATTATTCATCTTCCGATGTCTTGAAAAAAACAAGATCCTTTAGTGGTTTAACCAAAAGAGTCGCATCCAATTCTTCCCTAAGGGCATCTGCTGACAAAAGTAGATTTGTCTCAACACCTTCCTTGGCTGCTTCAGCAATCACATCAACAACAATAAAAAAAAGATATATTTATCCTGCAATCATTTCACAAGTTGCAGACGCATTTTTACATGAAATTAAATTAAGCTGTCATTTTAAATATGGTATTGAATATAGAAACTCATTCTCCGGATCTGAAGCTGTTGATGTTATCTGTAAACTCATTAGAACTCGAGATAGGAATTTAGCAATTATAATTGGTAGGGCATTGGATTTTCAAAAACTGTTTCATGATGTCAACTATGAACATAAGCTAAGGGACAATAAAACTGAAATTTACTTAATTAATGATGAGTTCTTATACGATTTGAATGATAATCGAAATGAGAGTTTTAAAAGACAAAATTCGGTAGCAAGCAATATAAATAATACGGATGAGTATTCAATGAGTGTTTCATCGTCAACATTAAACGATACAAATGATAGAACACTGGCTGTTAATTCAATTTCTGGAGTTTTCACCTTGTTAACTGAATGTTACTCTCCAACTTGTACAATTGATAAATTATGTTATAGTGTCTCATGTCCAAGGAGATTTGCACAAAAAGTGAGAGCTGAAACCCAAGCGAATAGTTTAATTAGATCTGAATCCCATATTTCTTTCAACCAAGAGGATCAAAAACAATATTGGCAATTAACTGTACCAAAATCAGTTCTTGAAAGTTTAGATAAAAATGAAATTAAAAGACAGGAATGTATTTTTGAAACAATTAATTCAGAAAAGACATTTGTCAAAGATTTGGAATATATTAGAGAGTTTTGGATTAAGCCACTTGCAGAGACTAAGATCATTAAGGATAGGGAAAGAGATCAATTCATAAGAAACGTTTTCCATAATATCAATGAGATTTGGGAAGTTAATCATAGATTTGCCGAGGAGTTAATTAGGCGCCAGCAGAAAAGCCCTATCGTTGATTCAATTGCTGATATTTTTCTTGATTATATTCCTGAATTTACACCATTTTTAACCTATGGTGCTGGACAAGTCATTGGAAAATATGAATTTGATCGACAAAGAAGAATCAATCCTTTGATGAGAAGATTCATTGAAGATACAGCAAAGAGAGAAGAATCGAAAAGATTAGATTTATCTTCATTCTTATCAAAACCAACAACAAGGCCTGCAAGGTACCCATTATTATTAAAGAGTATCAAAGATCATACAGATCCTGAGTCAGCTGATTATCAAAAGTTGGATTCTGCTATTAAGCTACTGGAGAAAATGTTGACTAAAATTAATTATGAAACTGGTAGACAAGCTGATAAAATGAATTTATTCCAAATTAAACAAAAGATCTTATTTAAACCTGGTGAACTGGTTGATTTGAAATTAAGTGCTAATAATAGAAAAATTATTTATCAGTGTATATTAAAGAAGAAGGGCTACCAAGATAAAGAAAAACAAGGTGGTGAGATTCATGTTTATCTGTTTGACCACTGTTTAGTTTTTATTAAACTGGTGTACTTAAATAAACGTGAAATTTTCAAAATTTATCAAAGACCGATTCCTTTGCCGTTGTTATTTTTTTCGACAAGTGAATATCCTCCAAGTATGAAATCAATTAGAAAAGCTGCTATTAAAAATGGTTCTGCACCTTCACAATTGAGTCAAAATTCAGGTAGTACGCTGGTGTCATTAAATTCAACTGTAACAAAATCTCCGATTTCTTTCAAATATATTGGTATTCATAGTTATGAATTGACACTATACGGTACACCGGCAGCTCAGAAGTTGTTAGCAAATAAAATTGAAGCACAAACTAAAAAACTGTTGACTGATAATGATGTATATACATTAACCCCGTTATGTTCAAACTTTTTTGACACGCAAAATAGGATCAATTGTGTTGTCCCATTTGACGGCGGTAAGAAATTATTATATGGGACAGATTCAGGAGTTTATATTAGTGATAGAACTGCTGTAAATGGATTAAGAACTAAGGTTATTAGTAAAGTCAATATTATTCAAGCAGAAATTATTCAAGAGTATCAAATTCTAGTCGCCTTATGTGATAAGAAATTGTTTTGTTGGCCGACAAATGTTTTAGAAGGTGGTGACCCAATAAAGAATGCAAAACTTGGCAAAGAGTTGATGAATCATGCTTCATTTTTCAAAATTGGTATTTGTGATGGTAGAATGTTATTGTGTGCAGCTAAGTCGTCGTCAAACATAATTCGAATTTTTGAACCAATTGATCCAATTCAACAAAAAAAACAAAAGAAAAGATTTATTAACGATAAGGAAGATCTACATTTTTCATCAGAACCAGTGTCAATTAACTTCCTAAAAACCAAGCTATGTGTTGGTTGTTCTAATGGTTTCCAAATCATTTCCTTATCAAATGGAACAGCGGAAGAATTATTGGATCCAGCAGATACATCATTGGAATTTGCAATGGGTAAAGAAGGTTTAAAACCCTTGAGTATTGATAGAATTAATTCAGACTTCTTATTATCCTATTCCAATTTTTCATTCTTTATTAATCATAATGGTTGGAGAGTTAAACCAAAATGGATGATTGAATGGGAAGGTGTTCCGCATGCATTCGCTCTTTGGTATCCATATTTATTAGCATTTGACTCTAATTTTATTGAAATTAGAAATGTTCAAAATGCTGAATTAGTGAGGGTTATTGTTGGTGAAAATATTAGGTTTTTGCATGCATCTTCACAAGAAATTCTATATGCATATGTTGATGAGAAAGGATATGACGTTGTTGCTTCACTCGATTTTTGGGATAAAAGTATGAAGAAGAGCAGAAGTAGGGCTAACACTTTGGTTGAAGAAGGAAAGAAATAAAGAAATGTTAAATATTTAGTATACTATTTGTAATTTTATATAAGTCTTATTTAGTGTTAATAATTTTTATTTACTAGTAGAGTAAAAGAAAATCATGAAAAGCTAATCTTTTTTTTCAAGTAAAAGAATAAAGCATGATGAAAACGAGATTTTTTGTTTTCGAGCTTTGCTCCATAGGACACAGAAAATAGATGAGATTGAAATATTGTGATAGTATCTGTCCCTTCTTGTATTTGTTACAACTTATATATATCTACATTAGAAATGGGAGATACTGGGCCTGAAATGACAACGACAGAGCTGCGTCATGGTTTTCTGAATGATCCTTATTATTTAGATAATTTACAATCTCATTATTATTCACATTTTGACCTTAAAAGAAATACAACATCATCTATTCCTTCATCTGATAATAATGCATATAAAATCAATGACTGGAAATCTTCTGGCAACAAAAAGAAAACTACAATGGCTGCATTAGTCATGTGCTTGAATTTAGGTATTCCACCACCAGATATTATGAGACCTCAAGAATACCCTTACATGGAAGCGTTTGTTAATCCTTCGGCATATCCAGATACTAAAGTAGCATTAGAAGCAATTGGTAAATCCTTACAAAGTAACTACGAATCAATTTCAACTAGAGCCAAGTATAAACAGTCACTTGATCCGTCTGTTGAAGATTTGAAAAGATTATGTACATCATTAAGAAGGACAGCAAAAGACGAACGAATCTTATTTCATTATAATGGGCATGGTGTTCCACAACCGACACAGTCTGGTGAAATTTGGGTTTTTAATAGAGGTTATACCCAATATATTCCTGTAAGTTTGTATGATTTACAAAATTGGATAGGAGCACCTTATATAATGGTTATTGATACCAATGCTGCTGGTCATGTCATTGAAAATAATAAAAAGTTCATACAAAAGAGAATTGATGATGAAGCAAATAATCATACTGATATGGCTGCACCATCTCCAGTTAGCGCATATATTGAAAGCATTCAATTGGGGGCTTGTCAAAGTAACGAAATTTTACCATTGAATCCTGATTTACCTGCTGATCTGTTTACTTGTTGCTTGACCCGACCAATTGAAATGAGTATTAAATGGTTCATTCTCTTTTCTCCATTAAGAAAAAAAGGTTACTATGATACTTTGAAAAATAAAAATGGTGTAATTGAAATTCCAGGTAAACTGACTGATAGACGAACACCATTGGGTGAACTGAATTGGATTTTCATTGCAGTTACAGATACAATTGCATGGACTTCACTGTCTAGACCATTATTCAAAAAACTTTTTAGACAAGATCTGGTGATTGCAGCATTATTTAGAAATTTTTTGTTAGCCAAAAAATTAATGCCTGAAGCTGGTTGTCATCCAATATCTGATCCTCCATTACCCGATGTAAGTAATCACTCCATGTGGGATTCTTGGGAGTTAGCAATTGATCAAATTTTAGCACAACTGTTAAAGAAAAAACAATCAGAACCTAAAGAAGTTGATTTGACTGATATTCCTCAATTACAAATTACAGATGGTGAAGAAATTGGTGATAGTAATCAAAGTGGTGGAAAGCAGATGCATCAAACTGTTCAAGGACAAAATATATGGAATTACCAACATTGCTCATTTTTCCAACAACACCTAACCGCATTTGAAGTTTGGCTTCAATATGGGTCAGCCATCAAAGAAGCACCACAACAATTGCCAGTTGTTTTGCAAGTTTTATTATCACAAGCACATAGACTTCGAGCATTACATTTACTTTCTAACTTTCTAGATCTGGGACCGTGGGCGGTTTATTTAGCGCTGAGTGTCGGTATGTTTCCATATATTCAAAAATTATTACAAAGTCCATCACCAGACTTGAAACCAATTTTAGTTTTTGTTTGGACAAGAATTATGTCTGTTGATTATTTGAATGCGCAACAAGAATTAATTAAGGATAGAGGATATACTTATTTTATTCAAATGTTTACATTTCAACCACGTCCTTCACAGCCACATATTCAAGGTGATCCGCTGGTTATCGAAAGTCCAGCTGTTAACAACAATGTTACATTTGAAGATCAAAAAGCAATGAGTGCCTTTGTAATAGCAATGTTTGTGCGAAATCACAAGCATGCGCAAAAACTTGCGTTTTCAGTTGACATTGTTAGAATTTGTATTTCTTACATTGAATCATCCGAAAGTCCGCTGTTGAGACAATGGAGTGCATTATTGATAAGTGGTATGATTAAAGATCATTTAGAAGCTATTGTTGTTATTATGAGGAGTGGAGCAGCCGATAAACTGCTGCAAATTATAAATGATCCAATTCCTGAAATCCGTGCATCAATTGTTGATGCGCTCAATAATTTTATTTATATTACAGATTATACAAATGAAATAGAAAATAGTTATGGTATTAAAGAAGAGCTAAGTAAGCAAGATCTTAAAATAGCGAGTGAAATCCTGAAACTTTGTCATGATGGTTCAGCACTAATTAGAAGAGAAATAGTTTGCTTTTTTAGTAAATTTGTTGTTAAATACATTCAATTTTTCCTTGTTTGTGCATTCAGTCAATTGGAGGAAGAAATCACATTAGTTGATAATCCATCACTCATTGATGAAGTTAGAAGAAGATCGCCAGCTTATGGATCTGTATTCTCAACTGTTTGGAAAGCTTTACTAATTATGACTGAAGATCCACATGATGAAGTTAAAAATTATGCCCAACAAGTTGTTGATTATGGTATGTTAAAGTTAAAAGAATCACAATTAAGTGATATTGTTTTTTCCATGGAAGGTTATTTATTACAGAAACGTATGGTTAATGAAAGTGGTAATGATCCGGATGATACAATTAATTTTTTAAATAAATTAAATGAAAATAGTAGATATAAAAATATGCAGGGAACTTCATTGGATGCTATTAATAAAAGTAAAATGAATGTTCGAAATGGTGGAAGAAGAGTTCAATCTTCAAACATTGATTCACAAACTAAAGCCGATTTAGAGAATACACTCAAGGCACCCGGTTCAAGTGCATCCTCGGCATATGGCTTTTCAATTCAGGAAAAAGTTTTTGGTTTCAAATCTTGGTTAAATGCTTTTGCTTTATACGATAATGAAGGTGATGATGCGCAAGGCAACGGATTAAGTAATTTATTGTCGCAACAACCAACTACCCTTCCTTATGCTACAAATCCAATACCCACAACACCAAGATTCACCCCAAGGCCAAGAGACGACGGTTATCCAATTTTACCATTAGTTAGTGGTTTTTTAGATTATAGTTGTGAATATTTTCAAGAATCACAATTAGGTCCAAAGGAAGCAGATGAACCAGGAAGCACTGAATATATGAGAAGAATTTGGAGAAGAAATAGAAATGAAGCTATCATCACCTCTACACAACCACAAAAATCATTAGCGTTAAAGGGTAGTTGGAAGAATGTTGTTTCAAGATTAGGTAATCTAACACAACCTAAGATTTTAAGATTCACACAATTTGAAAAATGGATTGCAGTTACTGACGAAAGAGATAACATCACAACATTTGATTGGGGTAAAGGTACAGAATTGAGCAAACTTTCTAATGGGAATCCATTTGGTACGAAAATTACAGATCTGAAATTTCTGAATGAAGATCATGTTCCATTATTAATGACTGGTTCAAGTGATGGTATTGTTAAAATTTATAAGAATTTTCATAATTCAGAAAAGGCACAGGTATTGACTGCGTGGCGAGCGTTAACAGATATTATGTTGACGCCAAGGTCTGTCGGATTGGTTAGTGAGTGGCAACAAAGTAGAGGAACACTGTTAGTTACAGGTGATGTTAAAGTTATTAAATTATGGGATGCGCCTAGGGAAAAATGTACTATGGACATACCTGTTAGATCGACATCACAGATTTTGACAATGACATCAGACCAGGTTAGTGGTAATATAATAATTGCAGGTTTTCAAGACGGTTCGATGCGTGTATATGATAGAAGACAAGATCCAAAGGATTCTTTGGTAAAAGTTTATTTACCTAAATCAACACAAGAAAGATCTCCGCTCAAAAACGTTCATATGCAAAGAGGTGGTATGAGAGAACTGATAAGTGGTAGTTCCAATGGTTTGGTTCAATTGTGGGATATAAGGCAGGATGATCCTATTGTTAAGTTTAGAGCTTTTGAGAAAACTATGACAGCAGCATTTATTCATGAACATGCCCCAATTATTGCTTGTGCTAGTAAAGAAGTAGATATTTATAGTACATTTGGTAGACCAGTTTCGAAAATTACAAATACTGGTTTTATTAACTCATTGAATGGCACAGTCCGTAATAATGCATTTGTCAATAGTATTGCATTACATCCACACCGGATGATGTTAGCCACCAATTACAATCAAAGCGCAGAAATTACAGTTTACAAATGTCGAGAAAAGAATGATCTTGGTGAGGACTTCTATTCTCCTGAGGAGTTGATTGGGGATTACAACTAGATAAAAAGATCAGCACTTGTTTTAGGGTATTTCCAGAGATCAAGTCCGCCTGTCGGTATTAGCGGACGTGTTTTTGTAATTTTTCTGTTTTTATTGCAATATGGACGTTTAATATCGACTGTCTTTATGACAAAACTTCTTGTATTAATAGATCGACATTTTTTGTGTAATCGTAATTGATGATAAAGCCAATTAATGAACAAGTGTTGGACTCGGCAGCAGCTGCCTTTTGGACTACCCCCGACAAGCCAACTCTTTGGGACAAAATTTTTAATCGGAATTCGGAAGCGAGAGTTTTGAACATGAATAAATGAAATTAGTTACGTTGCATCCTATTCATTTACAGTTTTTCATCTTCGACAAATCAAAGTGTACTAAGACTTTGAAAATTTATATCAATTGCTAAAATAACATATTCAGAGAGAATATCAAAGATAAACACTAAAATTGGCATTATTAAATATCGATTATACACATTAAATAATAGTGAAAGTGTCAAAATAATAAATTAAATAATATTCATTCTTAATTCAAGATGGTCATGAGTTCAGAGATTGCGGGAGCTATTGAAGAAGATGAAAATATGTTTGAAAATGAACTTAAGCAATCAAGCAACAACAATATAACGATAAAGAATTTATCATCTCCCAAAAATTCATCAACTGATTTAACTTTATCACAAAGAATGTTGAGTGCATGTTCAGGTTCACTACTAACTTCATTAGTAGTGACCCCATTTGATGTTGTTAGAATACGATTGCAACAACAAGAACTATTATATCCTGTGCAAACACGAGACGTTACATGTTGTAGAAAAGTTTTTTGGGAGTTACCAACTGATAAAATGATGGGATCTTTGAAAGGGAACTTTTGTCAACATACATGTCTTAATGATGGTGCAAAAATTGATGGTACATTTCAAGGCTTAACAAAAATAGCATCAGAAGAAGGTCTATCTACACTCTATCGTGGTTTGGGACTTACATTGATTATGGCGATACCTGCAAATGTCGTTTATTTTTCGGGTTATGAATTTTTAAGAGATTCATCTCCATTGAAAGAGGACTTCCCGGTTATAAACCCATTACTATGTGGTTCAGTTGCCCGTGTACTTGCAGCTACTTCAATCGCACCATTAGAACTTATTAAGACAAGAACTCAAGCTGTTCCAACTGGAGTAGATGGGTCCTCTAAGGATATTTTCAAAATGGTTGTACAAAAATTACGTATTGATGTCAAACAGAATGGTATATCGACAATATTTAAAGGTTTGGGAATAACTTTATGGAGAGACGTTCCATTTAGTGGTATTTATTGGTCAGCATATGAATATGTAACCCATTTCCTTAAAACTGAAAGTGTTCTTCATGAATCAAATAGTTTACTAACTTCTGATACTTCACTATTCTTGAGGTCTTTTATTGGTGGATCGTTGGCTGGTCTAATAGCTGCATTTTTTACCAATCCCTTCGACGTTGGTAAAACGAGAATGCAGGTTTCATTTGAAGATAATAAAAAACTAGGCTCATTAGGTAAAGGAATTGATAATAAAGATTCAATTTTCAAATTTATTGCTAATATCTATAAAAATGAAGGTTTGAGTGCTTTATATGTTGGTCTATTACCACGTTGTATGAAGATTGCACCTGCATGTGCTATTATGATATCAAGTTATGAAATGACAAAAAAGTTTTTCAAAGGAGAAACAGTTTAATTTGCACAACATTCAATAAATTTCTTTCATGATGCAATTTTATAAATATAAATAAAAAAATATAATTCATAATCTTTAATTATTAGAAAAAATTTAAAGACACATATAATACATTAGAGAGCTTATTTATAGAAAAACAGTTTCTTTAATAAGAAAAATAATTGGGTGGAAAAAAGAACAGGTAAAGTAAAAGTATTTCAAGAGGTTGTTAAGTAATGAAATTAATTCAAGATCTCCAACCGTCAAAGACACTTTCAGCAAATTTAAATCCTGGTTTTGTTGGAAGGGGTTTTGTGTCAGTGGGTGTTGAAGCATATTTCAAGTTTTCGTTTGATGCAAAGTTGTTTGCTTCATTTGGAATTTTTTTTTTATACATACAATGTGCCTTCATGGTTGCATTATCTTCATTAATATTATTTTTCACAATCGTATAATTCTGGAATTTAGAACCCTTTACTGGTTGAACTAAAGGACTCGTTAATGTATTGTTTGCTTTATTGTATTCAATGTCATATTGGTCGCCAAGTTGCATTGGTGTCTTATAAGTAAATAACATATCGTCAGAACTCTCAGTTTCTTTAAAATCATCATCATTATTAAAATCTTTTTTATCGACAACAACACCATTGTTATTATTATAATCTGTCTTACTCATTTTTTGCTCTAATATGCCTTGATTAAAGTTATTATAATGATTCTCTAAATAAGGCTCATTGCCATCACTGCTTTCTAGCGAAGACACACTTTCTCCATGGTTTGCTTCATAAATATTTCTTTGGTCTTTGTTATAAAAAATACTTTTCTTGTTTAAATATTCGGAAGTTTGTTTTAAAAGGTTGATTTTAGAAAGATTAAGACTTGCTTCATAAGTTGAATCTTCATTTTGAATAATTTTCTCAAATTCATCAATATTCAAATCAGTATTATGCAAAAGAAATTCAATTGCTTCCTTTGTCTGTTTCATGCAATAGACATAAGCAAATAAGGATGGTCTTAGGTTAGATCTGATGCTTTTTTCTACTAATGCTTGATCATTCAAAACTTTTCCAAAATCAGCTTGCTTCTGAAGTTCAAGTGTTGATAAAGTATGTTGATCAGTACTTCTGTTCTTGAAATCAGAGTATGCCTTCTTACTTTTAATATACTTATTTAAACTTTTATTACGCTGACCTTCAAGTTTCGAAACGGGTCTTAGTCTGGATGAAATATGATCTAATCTTTCTGCAAACCTATCATTTATAGCTTTTTGAAGGCTTAAAAATTTACTAAATTCTGTGACAAGTTCATTAATTTCTTCTGATTCAAAAGTTTCGGCCCATAAATTAAAATTCTGGTGTGTATTATCAAGCACGGCACATGTTTTTCTTAAACTTGTAGCAACTTGTGCAAATTCATTTTTCATTTGTGATGCACTAGGTTCGGATGAACTTAAAGCACCAAATTTCTCTAAGTGTTTAACAATTCCACTTATACCATTTGACTTAAAAGTATTTTTTTTCTCAAGTGCAGTAACTGCACTGGTGGTGTTTTTAAAGATTAAGGTAGGACTGATATCATCATCGATATCTGATTCTAACAAAGGACTTGGATTTAATGGAGATCTATTGTTTTTACCAAATTTTTCAATCGCCGGAATCTTAGGGATATTATCTAACATCGTATTTTGAGTATAATTGTCAGAAATGGATTTTTAAAGAAATAGTCAGGAAACAAGTAAGAAATACACAAAATAGTGTATAGGAGAAACTGAAAAAGAAAATAAAAACAAAGTTGCCTCTTTTTACATTTCAATTGCCAAAATGGGCAAAAACCTAGTTTCCGTTTTAGGATAAGCAAATGCAAATTCATGTAATCTCCTTGATTTTTTTTGCCATGAATATTTTTCATTTCTAAACCTGGCTGGTTCTTGTTTTGCTCATAGGATCATACTTAACACACGCATTTTGAAGTTTGTAACTACAAAAACGTTGGGAAGAATGGCAAGGTCATATTTTGAACAACAATGCAATTTCAAGGTTGATTATGCGCCAGCAACCATAAAAAAATGGAGATCGATGAGAACTGGTTTACAAGTCACTCTTATAGATCAAGCTTCTCCAATAGTTAATGGCTATTTTGCTGTTGCTACCGAAATTCTAAATGATAGCGGTTGTCCACATACTCTTGAACATTTGATTTTTATGGGTTCAAAAAAGTATCCATACAAAGGCTTATTAGATATATTAAGTAACTTAGCTTTCAGCTCAACTAATGCTTGGACAGCAACGGATCAAACCGTTTATACATTAACCACAGCTGGTTGGGAAGGTTTTAAGATGCTTTTACCTGTATACCTTGACCATTTATTTTCCCCAACCATTACAGATGCTGCCTGTTATACTGAAGTTTATCATGTCGATGGTGATGGTAAAGAAAAAGGTGTCGTTTATTCTGAAATGCAAGGTATTGAAAATCAGTCATGGTTTATTCAAAATTTAGAATCACAAAGAACTTTATATAAAAATTCAGGTTATAAATCAGAAACTGGTGGTTTAACTAAAAATTTACGTACCCTAGATGCAAATACAATCAGAAACTATCATGCTGATAACTATAGACCTGATAACTTATGTGTTATCATTACTGGTTCTGTTGAAGAGGAAGAATTAATGGAATTGATGATTAAATTTGATGAAGAATTAGAATCGCTTCCAGAAACTCCAAATAAAAGGCCTTTTCTTGATACACCAAAAGACTTACCATTAACTGCAACTGTGACCAAAAATGTTTCATTTCCTGATAAAGATGAATCATCGGGTAGTGTTATGTTTTCTTGGATTGGTCCAGACTCCGGAGATACAGTTTTGGACCAGGCAATTGATATTTTAGGTAATTATCTAACATCATCCTCTGTTTCACTATTTAGTCAGCATTTTATTGAAATTGATGATCCATGGGCTACAGATTCTGGTTTTTATACAGAAAGCTATGTTTTTTCTGGTATCGTTATTAATTTTGATAACGTTCCAACTGAAAGACTTAATATATTGCCAATTAAGGTTCTAGACTTATTAAAAGATCATTGTAACGAATCAAGGCTTGACATAGTTAGATTAAGAGATTTGGTTGAACAAACTATGTTGAAATATATTCATAAGACTGAGAAGAGTCCTGAAAGTCTTGCTTATATATCGATTTATGAATTTGAGTATGGTTTAGAAAGTGGTAAAGATTTAGAAAAGTATTGTAAAACTTTGGATGAGTTTGCTGAACTATTAAAATGGGATATTGCTCAATGGATTGCAGTTTTCAAGCAGTACTTTGTTGATAATCATTCAGCAATTGTTATTGCAACCCCATCTAAAGAGTTGTATAATTCAACTAAAGCTAAAAACGCTAAAGTATTGAAAGAAAGGAAAGAAATGCTTGGGTCTGAAGGTTTAAATGAGCTTGAAAAAAAATTAGAAAATGCACAAAAACTTAATAATAAAGAAATTCCTCAAGAAATTATTTCTTCTTTTGGTAAGCCAGATCCTTCTAGTATTAAATTTATCAAAACTGAATCGATTGCTACAGGTATTAATAAAGATATTGTTAATAAGCCCTCTGGGTCTGTTGATATTGTGATTGATGATACACCAAAAGATTTCCCACTGTATGTGCATGTCGAAAATTATGAATCTAATTTTACCAACATCCATCTTCTATTTTCTTCATTTGAATTGGATGTTGCAGACTTACCTTTACTAAAAGTATTTGAGACAATAACAACATTACCAATTGTTGAGTCTAATGGAGAAATTACACCATACGAAGACGTTGTTAAACAACTCAAAAGGGACACGATCCAGAATTGTTTTGGTAATTCATTTTATGGAAGATTTGATGAGTTTATGTCTTTTAGTATGACTATTAAAAATGAAAACTATCAAAAGGCTATTGATTGGTATATCAGATTATTATTTCAAACAAAATTCACGAAAGAAAGGGTTGTTGTCACTTTGAATAAATTAATTAAATCATTACCTGAGCTTAAGAGATCTGGTAGCTACATGTTAACCTACTTAAATAATAAACATGCATATACTAATAGATCGATCTTAAAGTCTAGTGAAACTCTTGCGAATGAAGAATATTATAACGAACTTTTAGGTGAAATCGAAAATGGAGAATTTAGTGTTATTGAAAATAAACTAAATGACATTAGAAATAAGTTATTCAAGGCTGATAATGTCAGGTTGCTTATTTTTGGCGATGTTAGTAAACTGGACCATCCAATTTCCTCGTGGAACAGATTTCTGCAGGATTCATCACCCGCAACAGAACTCACTGACTTGCCTTATCAAGAAAAAACATTATCTGAAATTGGAAAATCTAAATCTGATAGATGTTTTATTATTACAACACCAGGTTCAGATTCGAGTTACATGAATTTAGTGACTAATACACCTATTTCTGATTTTACTTCAAAGGATGCATTTAAAATTTTACTTGGTAGTGAATATTTACAATGTGTTGAAGGTCCGTTCTGGCGTGGTATTAGAGGCGCAGGTTTGGCATATGGGGCAAATTGTTATAATAAAACATCAATTGGTGAATTATGTTATAGCATTTATAGAGGTGCAGATATTGAAAAATCATATCTTGTTGCAAAGGAAATCGTTGAAGATCTTGCAAACGGTAAAACACCTATTGATGACAGTTTACGTCAAGGTTCGGTCAGTTCTATTGTTAATAGAATGGCTGGATCACAATCAAATTATTCACAGACTGCTACAACACAGTTTTATGACAATGTTTTAGTAAAAAGAGGCCCTGAATATAATAATAAATTAATGAAGGCACTTTCTTCGATAACAAATGAAGAACTAGCTGAAATTTTTAGAAAATATTTTGTCAATTTATTTCATCCAAAGAAAAGTTTGTGTTTCATTAGTTGTAATCCAGCAAAGGCAGATGGTATTGAAAAATTCTTTAACGATTTAAATTACGTCGTTAATGTTGAAAATGTTTCTATTGAAGCTGGTTCTGAGCACGAATCTGGTGACGATTCTGATGATTCTGATGATTCTGATGATTCTAATGATTCTGATGATTCTGATGATTCTGATGATTCTGATGATTCTAATGATTCTGATGGGTCTAATTCGGAATAAGATTCTGACGAAGATTCAGGAGAAGAATCGGCAGAAGAAGAAACAAAATTTTAAACACTTTATAATTCTTAATAATCTTACAGTATTTACTTCTACGAATAAATAAAATTTTGCTTTATAAATTGTTATATAAATGAATTTCATTAACATTATTTCTTTTTGTTGGTAATTGTTTGTTCAACATTCAAACCGGTATATTCACCGAATGTTTTTTTTACATTATCAAAGAAACCTGAAATCTGCTTCGAACTCTCATCCGCAGTTTCAGAACTTTTCTTTACAAGTTCTTCGGCTTTATTAATTAATTCAGTTTGTTTAGTATAAACATCTGGTAAATTTTTCTTTTCGGTTTTATCTAAGAAACCAAATACATTAGAATAAGTATTTGGGAAGAATATTCTAAAAGAGATTAAACCACAAATAATTGGTGCGATTGCCTTAACAAAAATATTTCTCTTCCTTGCAAAAACAGAACCAAATAAACCACCAGTAATAACGTATAAGGCGTCAGGAAATAATTGTTCTTTTTTATCATGCAATGAACTAATAGTTGAAAAAACTTCTCTTTCAGATTGGTAATAATCTTCAGATTTATCGATGTATACTTGTTTTGACAATTCTAAATATTTAAATAGTTGTTCTCTAGCAAGTGAAACCTTAGATTCTAAAAAGGATTCAACGTTGAGTTCATCTTGCACTAATTTTGGTACTTTTGGTTCAGTTGAAGTATCTGATGAAGATTGTATTTGAGACTCCTCGTTATAAAAAGATCTTTTAGAATCACAATAGATTGGTTTTTGGCAAGTAGCAATAAAAGCTACTGATGTAGATGTAAGAAAAAGACCTGTCTGTAAAATGATGGATACAAATACTGCTAATCATGTTAGTACTATAGAAAATAAGAGTAGTTCTAATTCTATGGAAAATAGTAATATTTTCTCCAAATTTGTGTTGTTACGTACCTTAAAAAAACAAGACAACATAGTTTGTATTGATTGCAGGAGAAGTATTCTGAATTCTCTTTTAATTTTCTCTTAATAACATCAATAACCACTAATTGCAACAAACAAATGGTGTAATTCATGTTCCAGCGTAGTTGCACGTTGTCACTGCCAATCGACGCGCCGCTATGTTTAGAATTCACCCCATTGCCATCCTCGCCCATTCATATATGGTCCGGTTTTCGGAGTTGATAATGATCTCAGATTTCCTGCCATTAAATTAGTTCTGCTGTTTAACAAATAACTTTAAAGAAAATGGGCTTATTCAAAGGTATTAAACATGTTATAGATGGGGGTTATTCAATTACTCCTAGTGCACCGGCTGCACCTCCGGGAAAGCTGCCAACAGAAAAATCTATCTATCAATCAAGACAAAATTTTGGCCTTAATTTTGGTTCATTGTTTGTTTTGGAAAAATATATTTTTGATGAAATGTTTATTGATGGTGCCAATTCTGAGTTGGATGCAATAAAAAACAAGGTCAAGAAAAATGGAATTACAGAAACTAGAAAAGAACTGGAACATCATTGGTTGGAATATTGTACTGATGATGACTGGGTATGGTTAAAACAAATAGGTATTCAGTCAGTTAGAATTCCTATTGGTTATTGGATGGTTGGAGGTGGTCGATTCAATAAAGGTACAAGTTTTGAAAAAGTTTCAGAGGTTTATCAAAATGCATGGGTAATCCTAAAAAAATATTATATTGAAAAAGCAAAGAAGCAACAGATTTCAGTTTTAGTTGATTTACATGCACTTCCAAAAGGTGCAAATACCGGCGATCATAGTGGTGAGCTGTTTAAAAATGCAGAATTTTGGAATAGTGATCATGCTATTGACTTAGCTGTCTCGGTTTGTTCATTCATTGCAAAAGATTTACAAGATTATGATAATGTTTGTGGAATTCAAATTGTTAATGAATCTGTCTTTGACAATAACCCGTCAGGACAGGAAAAGTATTACACAAAAGCAATTAATGCAATCAGAGAAGTAGATGCCGGTGTTCCTGTCATTATTAGTGATGGCTGGTGGGCTGATCAATGGGTTCAGTTTTTAGACAAAGCATCTAAAGGTAATATTGGTAGATTGGGTGTTGTGATTGATGATCATGTTTATAGATGCTTTAGTGATGAAGATAAAAGAAAGAATGTTGAGCAAATTACTAATGAGTTGGATTCATCCGTGTTAACTGGTTTATCAAAAGAAGCTGATTTTATCATTGGGGAATATTCATGTGTTTTAGATGGTAAAACTTGGAACAATTCTCAAGGTTGTAATCGTGAAGAAAAGGTCAAGGAATTTGGTAACAAACAAATTGATATTTTTAAATCAAGAGCAAAAACTGGTTATTATTTTTGGACTTACAAATTTCAACACGGCAATGGTGGTGAGTGGGGATTATGGCCCATGGTTGATGGGGGCGGTCTTCCTTCAAGAGATCTTGGCTGTTCATTGCCATCCCAAGAAGATTATCATAGAATTTTGAATGAATCCTATGAAAATCATATCAACTATTGGAAGAATGAAAACGAGAATGAAAATTACGAATTTTGGAGATATGAACAAGGCTTTAAAACAGGTTGGAATGATGCTGCTGCATTTGCAACATTTGATAATTCCAGGCTTGGTAGAATTGTGGCATGGAAATATTCAAGAAGAAATGAGCACATAAATGCAAATGGCTCTAGTGAATTCGTATGGGAATGGGATGCTGGCTTTCAGGAAGGTGTTGATAAGTTGAACTCATATGTTGATTCTTAATCTGATCTTTATTTGTTTTATAACTGGATGTACTTTATTTTTGATTTTACTGATTTGTTTGAATTTACCTTTATATTTTTACTGTTTGATGTTTAAATTTACTTTTAATTTTTTTGAGTTAGCTGTTCTTTATTTTCAATTATTTTATTGTTTTATATGATTGGTAGTAATGAATTGCAAACAGTGATATACTGAAATAAAATCAATATTTTTAAAGTGCTCTTTTTATAAAAATTAACGTCAAAATGTATAAAACAGAAGGTGGATATGTTTTATGATTTACATTTTAGACAAAACACTATGAAAAGGGTTTATAATTATGGCTGAACGTTGTATTTTGTGTCTTGTAATGCATTGACTCTTAGAATAGGTTCAGTAACAATATGATGAGCAGATAATTAAAGTAAACTGTAAAATAATAATAAAAACCAAAATAAACAAAGATTAAGAACTCTTGATATAGAGTGTGATAATAAACTTTAAAAAGAAACAATTCAACAAATAACGGATAGGCCTTAAAACATAGGAGATAACAAAATGAACAGTACTCATTTCAACATTGTATGAATTGGTAAGAGTTTTACTTTATCTTGTATTGTCTTTACAATGATTTTTGGAGGGCTATTATATGTTAGCTACCACACTCAATAACAGTGGTTTTTGTATATTAGAAGAAAAAAACATATTAAACAGAATAGTACTAACTTATTAAGTTATCAAGTTATTATGGACTAAAAATTATAATTTAATGAGTAGTATTCACCTTAAATTATGTAAAGTTATATAAATTGTTCACGAAGGAAAAATTAGTGTGTTTTTATTTATACACAGGTCACTTAATGTGAATAAATAGTTGTTGAAGTGTATTCACTCTGAGTACAGAATCCATAATTATTTAATAAGTAGGTGATTAAAGTAAACACTATAAAATAATATATAAATAGTAATGAATATCAAGAGGGAGAAATACCTTTTTATATACAAAATTAATGAGTGTAATAACAATATAAATAAAATACCTCACATGGTACGGCATTGTATTTTGGGAGCCGCTATTTTTGAGTCTACACACCACCGCGAGCGTCAGACGTACTTTTCA
>JAJMCR010000020.1:125245-154419 GCA_030573095.1 Pichia paraexigua | reverse complement strand
GTCTCATTAATATTGTCCTGGCAAATTTAGTTCAACAACCACGAGATCTGTTAAAATAAAGAAGTTGGGCGTGTGGCGTAGTTGGTAGCGCGTTCGCCTTGCAAGCGAAAGGTCATCGGTTCGACTCCGGTCTCGTCCATTATTTTTTGGCAGAAATAATATCATGAACTTAACAAGAACATATTCATTTTAAATCTTGCAATTTTTTTTTATATCTTTCTTTCATACAATTATCATTATCTGTTATCTCAAACTCTTAATAATTTGAAATGGGTAATTCTACATCTAGAGCGTCCAGAACATTGAATCGTAATGTGAAACAAAATGTTCAATCTTTAAATAACTTAAAGAAACAAATTACTGAAGACCATTTGAAGTCCAATCAACGTGAATATACTGAGTTGAATAATAACATTAAAAACAAGCCAAAGGAAATTGAACATCAAATTTTTACAAGTCGCCCACCGGAAGAATTGGAAAAAATGGGAAATAATGATCTTCCAAATGATAGGAATACATTATTTGAACAAGCTGTCAAAATGGGAGTTGTTAGTATTAAAAATGATAGGGCCAATCAATCATATAATCCAAACCACGAATCAATTCAAGTTTTGAAAAATCGTGCTGATGTTGAAAAACAATATGAAGGTCTATTCATTCCAAAAGATGCTGACCAACCTAATATTCCTGAGAGATTTTTAAATGAAGAACAAAAGAAAACTATGTTAGATCCTGAAATTCTAAAACAAAGGTTAAGAAAAAGAGGTACCAACTCTTATGGATTATTTGATTCTAGTACAATTTCCGACTTACTTATCGATTATAAAATATATGGAAAGAATAAGTTGATTGAAGAAGCTAAAAAGATTGATATTAATAATTCAAATATTGCAAAGTTTCAACAGTTTATTGACAATGAAATTATTAATTTACCAACACATAAAGTCACACTCCATGAGACCATTGATCCCGAATCTAAACAAGTTAAACAAAAATTAATTGTTGTTAAGGATGACTGGGTGAAAGATATCAAAGAGAATATTGAAAAGGAAAAGAATTATGAGTTAACTTCTAAATCATCATCTACCAAGGATCAAGAAGTTTTTGAACAGTTTAAAATGTTAGAAAAACTAGTTAGTAAATCTCAAATAATGACCAAAAAATCAGATGGACCAACCGAAACCATCGAAACTGTGATGAAGAGACCTAAGAAAAGAATGGTAAAAGAAATTACAACAATAGTGTAAACTTAATGTTAATAGTATTAGTCCTATTAGTCCTATATATATATTTACCTATATAAATTCAATTAATTAGGTTATTAAAGTTAACTCTTGTCATATTATCGAATATTTTATCAATCGAATCCTTCGGTTGAATATTTTCGATTTCCTTGGTATTAATCACAAATAAACAATCATCAATCTTAAGATAGCTTAATGGATGATTTTTTACATTCTTTAATAAAGTTTTAGGTAAATAAATTATTCGCCACCATTTATCATATATTCCTGGATACATATTTCCTGAGCCAAAATGAACAGGCACAGCATTTGATCCAACAATCCAAAAATTTTTCAAGTTTTTCATGTTGTTAAACAACATATTTTGGCACATTAAAATGCAATCAAAATGAACCTGTAATCTGAGTGATTCAAGATTAACAAATTTATAAGATACCAGTTTTAATAAATGTTCTTTTTGTAACTGTTCTTCTAAATTAATTAAATTTCGTTCTGATTTTATTTCAATTGATAACTTTTTCAATGATTTCCTATGTTTTAGCACAACTAGACTTATATACTCATCAATTAGTTTATCCAGCGAAACTGTATGCATATTATTATACCTGATTATAATATCTAATTCAATTATTTGGTTTTCTCTTATTCTTTCATCGATGAAATTTGGTATTAAATCATCATGAATTGATCTCAGATCCAACTTAATGTATTTTAGATTGCAAGATTCACTGAATTTGTAAAAAGTGTGTAATAGAGATTCATTATTGTTTGAAGAAATGACACCAATATCATTTAATTCCAAATATGTCAAGTTTTCAAAGATTTCAAAATTTTCAACAACATTTGAATCATAAAAAAATTCAGTTTGGTTGAAATTAACAGATGATAAGCATAAACTTTTTAAATTTCTATAGTGATTCAAATGTTTAAATAGATAGTTACTTGTTTTCAATTTTGAGTCAGATATACTCACAAGGTCCAGTAATCTAAACGATCTATGTTGTAACTCTAACTTCAAATTTTCCAGTCTACAATAAGATTCTTTAGCAATTAAACTGAAAACACTGTTCAAATTGAAATTTTGCTTAAATGGTCCAACTGCTAATGTATGCAAATACTGAAATCTTAAATCGTGATTTTCAAGTAAATTATCCAGCGGTTTTACTGGAGTATGTATATTAACACTAAAATTAAGAACCTTCAAGTTTTCTCTTGAAAATTTATCAAGCACTAATTGATTCAATACATTAAAACTAACTGACGAATTTAAGGATAGAACGTTTAGTCTTGCATGTAAAAAAAATGAAGTAGAATTGTTATTCAATCCCAACATAAATGATTCAAAATCATAAAAATCTAATGGTAAATTAACAACTTTGAATTTCTTAACAAGGCCACATAACTTTAAGCAATTATAATTATGATTCAAAGACTTACTAAATGATGTAAAATTAGCTTTTGTTTTAATAAACGTTGTATTTTCATATAAATATTCTTGTTCAAATTGCGAAAAATTTGCATCAATTGTAATGGATTTGTAGAGAGCACAAGTAGCTATTTGATTTAAAATTCTACAGGTTCTTGATAATGAAACAAGATCAAATTGAGTTAAATACATTGAAATATTTCCAAGAATTTCAGGAACAAGTGTATCAAATGCAGTTGGTGTTTGCATGATGAATAAATTCAATCACATTTGACAAAAAACGGAAGAAAACTTACGAAAAGCACCTAATTTTTGAAGTTTAAGACTGGAATGTCCGCTTTTATATAAAACTAAAAGGTGTAAACGAGTCAAATATTAGAATTCAAAGTGATGAATCCGGAGAATATTTAGTATTCAATAAGAAAGAAGGATAAAAAAGCGATAAAACCGGTACATTGTTTTAGAATAGGGCGCCACCTATATATTTTTATTTTCATGTTAACGTTTGATACTTGAGTTTCAAAGTTGATTTTTCGGATTTCAAGGTTTTTAATCCAGAAAAAGCAGCTTACCACAACCATTCACTAAAATGTCAGAGTTGAAGGACTTTAATTTAGGAGTGAAATTTGGTAAAAATAAGAAGTTGAACGACTTGGTTGAAGATGCTGACCCGTTAACTCCCATTCAGTCACAGAGTACAGAAGTCTATGATGAGAATGAAATTTCAAATTTAGATAGTGTCGTTGATAGCTATGATAACATTGAAAATGGAGATTTAAGTGATCAATCATCGGTATCTTTTGAATTGTATGACGAGGCTTTTGTGCGTGAAAAGGTCATTTCACAAATAAAACAAGAGCAACTCATAACAGTTGTAAACAACAACTCAAACAGCAACAGTATTACTAGTGATAATAATGAGAGTAAAGATATTGATATAAGTGATTTCTTACTTAAATACTATAAATATAGAGACTTGGGAGATTTATCCACTGGGTTAGGTGGATTAATAAAGGGAATAGATAATGATTTAATTGAACTTGTGAACTACAATTATTTGAGTTTTATTGAACTAGGTAAATCGATTGATGGGTCACTTGATCTAATCCATGATATCAAAATTGATCTAAGTGATTATTTGAAAAACTTAAAGCTGAGTAATGAAATGATTGGCAAAGATAAGAATAACTTAAATAAATTGCAAAATTCAAGATCAAAATTAATAAATTTGAAAAGTATTGTTAAAAGAATAATCACTTTAAATGAAATGATTGAATGTTTTGATAAATTATGTTCTAAATTTGATAGTAATGAAGAATCTACGGATATGTTAAAAGAATTAATTGGGTTGTATTTTGGAATTGATAGGATGTTTACACAATTAATCAATCAAGTAAATGAAGCAAATTTAAATGTATTAATAGATAACGGAATTTTATCAAATTTAGACAAAAAAATGAATGGATTGAAGTTAGAGTTTAAAAGTTTACTAAATATGTATTTGAATCATTTGAGGAAATGCAATCCGACAAATGAAGATGTATTTGAAATATTCAAATTATATCAACTGTTGCACTGTGTTGAAGATTTTAAACAAAATTTATGAACGTTTTGTTTCTGTAATTTAAAATCATTTTTTTGTTAAGTATTGTGAATTTTACTTATAGATTATTGTGGTATACAAAAGGAGGAACGTGAATATAAAAATAAAAAGTAAAAAAGTAAGAAGTAAAAAGTCAAAAGTCAAAAGTCAAAAGTCAAAAGTCAAAAGTCAAAAGTAAAAAGTCAAAAGTAAAAAGTAAAAAGTAAAAAGTAAAAAGTAAAAAGTAAAAAGTAAAAATAAAACAAAGAATAAATAATTAAGAAGAAAATAAAAAATCAAGAACAAGGATATAGAAAATCAAATAAATAAATACATAGAAATAGAAATGAAAAAATACGGTCAGTAATGACACATTGTGTTAGAAAAGGAAACTTCTCAGAATGAAAGTAATATACAAAACCCAATAATAAATAAAAAACCAAAAACCCCAATGATTTTGTTATAAGAATAATTTTGTTCAGCAGACAATAAATATCATTGATATCCAACATGGTATAACGCCAGGATGTATGTAATTTATGTAGATGAATATCAATTTAATATGTTGACTAGACATTAACAGCCCAACCATCCATATTTAGACGTTTATAAATATCAGATTGAACATCTTTCCATATATTCATTTTTTCCTCTTCTGATATCGTAGACTTATTGTCTAATAGAACCTTCTTGTATAAGCTATTCTTCAAGCTTGGAACACTATTAGATTTGAAGTTTTTATTTTGCGTTATCTTTTTAAGTTTTGAAATTCTTGATTTAAACTCCGATCTGCATTGATACTCAATACCTAAGTTTAGCAGGTAATTTTCGATGATATTTCTCCATTCAAATTTAAAGTAACAATCATATTGAATATTATTTGTCAAGTTATAATCATTGAAATTTAAAGGATCTATATCAAAAGATTCGATTAGAATGTGTTTGTGTCTTAATCTTGCTTTTTCAACAATATAAGACGCTGTTTTTAATTTGAAGTTTAAATCAAATTTTGCTTCTTTGTAAACATCAGAGTGAGCTAAATATTCAATAATTTGTTTATCAGAATAATAATTTGGTATAATTTGAATCCTAAAACTTATATTAGGATAAGGTGATTGAATTTCAGGTACTTTGTTATTCCATTCAGGTTTCAACTCCGGGTATATTAATAACGATCTTAGATCATTTAATTCCCAATTTTTAAGAGGCCTTTTCGTAAATAAAGGTCTACCATTTGAGAACTTTTCGACATCTAAATCAGGTGAATAATAGTCAGTAAAATCGTGAGGCAAGGCTTGGTTCAAAGTTAATTTATTATTACCATTTGATAATGTTAATGTATCATGCGAGTCGAAAGTATTTGCAGTATAAATTGAATTTGCTTCATCACTGAACAAGGAATTATTCATAGTCGATGTTCTAGTTAACATTCTACTTAAAGACTCCTGTTGTTGCTCTAATAGATGCTGTGCAGATTCTCGTGTAAGACTACAACCAGACTTACCAGAATCAATTGAAGAACATTCATCGGTATGATCTATCGCTGTCGTATCAGAATCAATTATAGTTTGCCTTAATGGTGAACTTCCATAAGTCATTTGAGATCCATATTGATTTGGCTTAATGTTAACATTTGACCCAATAACATCATGATAATTATTACTTTTATGTAGTTTTGTTTTTCTTAATAAAGGGGAACCCACTCCATGTTTATTTCTAAATAAATCTCTATCAAGGTTAATAGAATTATTATTTGAATTTTCTTTTATGTCATTGTCAGCAGACTTAAATTTTCCTATGTGATTCTCAATATCTTGCCTAGCACGTTTTTGAAACTCCTGCGGTGTCTTGTAAGGGTTTTCACCATTTTTAAAAAGCATATAACCAAACATGACTGTTGAGAGATCGTGGGAGTTGATCTAGGTATAAATATTTACTAAAATAGAAGGTTTAGGTAAAACAAAGAACAAAAGAAGTAACAAAGAAAAAGTACTCAAAGTCTCCTCATCATTTCTCTTCTGCCTGACATACTTAATTTCTTTATTCGCTAAAACATTTCCCTTTTAAATTTCTGCCATCCCGGAGCCGGAAAAATATAAGTTAAAGCGGTCACAGATTTTCCGGGAAGGGCGAAGGGGAAGGGGCGATAAAAAAATAGGTTTCTTTAGTGAAGGTACTCCTGCACCCACACTATACGGAAAGATTATACTTTGCTAAACTAGTTTTGCAATGAAAAGGTTTATTAATGCTACTCTTAATAACTGAAACTGATTTTATGTTCCGAGGTTCGGACCGGAACTGCAGACTAGATACTGTGCGCAGATTTCCTTGCCAGCCAACTTTAAATTTCTTTTTAATTGTCATTTCGAAAAAAGGTCGATCGTCGCTTTAGTTTTTGTTTTATCAGTCGATCGTGGCGTTTGAAACAAGTAATTATAAACAGTTACACTAAACTAAAGCTAAAGTTTCGCATTTATAAGAAATTACATTATTAAATTGATCTACACCACTTCCACACTAGTATATATGTTCCTATTTTTAATCAATCAAGAAATACTTGGTTTGAAAAGCTTTACATATCTTTTCATTGAAATCAAGTTTAAGATTGAAGTGAAGTTACTTGACTTATCAAATAGTATTTGTAGCGATAAAGATTTTGGAAGTAACATTGATAGTACATATCAAAAAAAGTTTTTGCCAAATAATTCACCAGTTATGGTCCTTCAATTTTTTTAAAAATAACAATTCAAAAAGAATGTAAGTAAAAAATATCAATTTTTTGTTGTATTCTTTGTTTGTAGTATGTATTAAAGCTTAAGGTTGTAAGGTTAAATTATTCTCTACAGTTTAATCACATTAAGTTAATTACATACTTACTCCAGACAATGTGAAAATATATCATCTTAATCGTCCTCGTGCAGTTGATAACCGTTATTGTCAATCGGAGACAATAGAAAATAGGTGAAAGAAGCTACATTTCGTACATATACAAAGAGAAGAAAATAACTCTCACATGAATTTTTCAGTTGCAAAATAATCTATTAATTTTCAAATTTTTTTTCTTCTATTGGATCCTTTTCTTTACTGTGCAAATATTACCTAGTAAACATTCCAGTTTATTAAATATTATTTTAATTTATACTTTTAAAATGTCAAGTAATTGGGAGAAGCTACTAAAAAAACAGAGAAAAGAGCTTGTAAAATCGATTCCAACAAAGAAAAACAATTCAACTAATAAGAATGCAAAGTCGATAAGAACTCCATTAACAAAATTAGCTCAAAAGAAAACTGAATTAGAACAAAAATTAATTATTGAAAATTCTAAAAAATCACAGGAAATTCAAAAATCATTAGAAAAAAGTCTAAGTGTACGTAAACAAGAGATTGGGAAGTATGTTGCAATGGATTGTGAATTCGTTGGTGTCGGTCCTGGTGGTATTCAGTCAGAATTGGCAAGAGTCTCAATTGTTAATTTTCATGGTCATATAGTTTATGACGAATATGTTCAACCTAGAGAAAAAGTAACTGATTGGAGAACTTTTGTGTCTGGTATTAGACCATCTGATATGAAGAATGCTATATCTTTCAAACAAGCTCAAGACGATGTTGCAAAAATTTTAAAAGATAGAATTTTAGTAGGTCACGCAATTCATCATGATTTGGAAGCTTTGTACTTAACCCATTCAAAGAGATCAATTAGAGATACTTCAAAGCATACACCTTTCAAGCAAAAGTATTCAAAAGGTAAAACTCCTAGTTTGAAAAAACTAGCTTCGGAAATTTTAGGATGGAATATTCAAGGTGGGGAACATTCTTCAGTTGAAGATGCAAGAGCAACGATGTTAATTTATAAAAGTGATAAGAAAAATTTTGAGGATAAAATAAGGAATAATCATAAATAGTTACGTTTCGAGCAATAATTAATTAGAAAGCAGAAAAATATTGAATACATTTTATTAAGAGTAACAGTATAATAGTAGTCGTATAATAATAGTATATGCTAATAATAATAATAATAATAATAGTGATAATAATAGTGATAATAATAATAATAATAATAATAATAATAATGATAATAATAATAATAATAATAATAATAATAATAATGTAAACTATATATTTTTTATAGATTGTGTAAAATATAGAGATTTTTTTTCCATCTTTAGTAAATTCAACCTCTTTGACTTTAATTATCTTCTAGTTGTTCTTTGCAAATCTGGGTTACTTCATCAATTAAATCTCTGAATACTATCAACCGCTTTTGTTTATCTTCTGAGGAAGACGCAAAATTTGATTCTGAAAATAGTGTATTAGGTGTAAACGTAAAATTAGTAACTCCCTTAATATTGTTTTCTTCTAGTTTTCGTAACCAATCATTTTCCGTCAATTGATACATAGAATATTCAGGATTACGCAGAATATCAACAATCATATCCAGAACCTTCTCTAATAAAGTGGGGGTTCCCGAAGTAGCAACAAATTTCTTCAAAACACCATCAATCTGCTTGAATAACTTTAATACAATTTTACTATTCTGGCTAAATAGTTCCACATATAATGAAACAACTCTTGTTGATGCTAATTCATCCAGTTTTTGTTTCATAAAATAATTGGTAGCACCCAGACAAACCGAATAAACATTCAGTGTTTGTTTATTAAACCACTCTAATACAAGTTGTGGTATTTTAAAATTATTAGCAGCAGAAATATACTTAATATCATTTAATCCACAACCTTCTACTGTTTGAACTAGTTCATCATTTGTACTTGATACTAAAAATTCGAAAAACAAATAACATTGATATTCATTACATTCATCGTCAGGATAACTCAAATGTTCTTCATATCTAATTTTTAAAAGTTCTTTAATTGTTCGAATCGTTTCATAGTATGTAAATGGTGATTCTAATCCTTTAAAACAAAGTAAAACTAAAATAGCATCGAAATTTTCTTTTGTAAACTTGAAATTATAACTTTCTTCAATTGCTGAAAAAACATCAGTTTTATGATTAAAAATATAATCAACCATTTTGATATTCTGACTTTTAGTATAGGTATAAATACTAAGAAGTGTTGATCTTAAAAATTCAATACCATATCTAAAAATGGCGACATTATCTGACAATATGACAACAATATGAACCCAAAATATTAAGGGGTGGAAAACTGAATTCGTATCAATGCCCAAGATTGTTTTACCAAATCCATGCAGTGTAGAGATCAATAAATTTACATTGAGTACCATCTTATCAGGAGTTGAGTGAACATACTTGGTCGTATTCAGTTTCAACAATTCAGTAAATTTAAAAACTAAGCTATTTGCAACTCCTTGTTTTGATAATGCACCTAAGATCAGAATAGCTCTACATTGAAGATGTGAGTTTTCATCAAATGCAATTTTACTAACACAAGAATTCCATTTAACCATTTGCAATGCATACTCTTCACTTTGCTCTAAGAATGAAGTTAATACACTACATAAAACTGTAACACCAGCAGCCTTATTTGATACTTCAGTTCCTAGAATTTTATTTGGAGCACGAAATTCATTATTATCTCTTGTTAAACCAAATATGATTTTAAAACGAGCACCATTTAGTAGTTCAATCTGGTCTTTAATAAAAGTATGTTGTTCATCTGTCAATAGAGGATTTGCTAAACATGAATGATATGTTCTTGTTAGTACATTCAGTAAACAGTGTCTTAATTCTACTGGTCCAGAATCCATAAAAACGGAAACAAGATAAAAAATATCACTAATATATCTATCAACAAATAGCAATGAATCAAAAATTAAATATGATAAAAATTTAGCTAATACTGTTGTTTCAATCCATCTGGTATGAGATTCAATTTCAGATTCACAAAGCGGCATATTGTAAGATTTTTCTTTCATTCTTCGAATAATAACGCTACAAATTTCAATTGATGATCTTAAAGGCCAGTACTTAGTGATTCTTGCCCAATCATTCCCTTCAGCTTCGTGATCAATAGCAGCTGCAACAATTTCGTCCATTATAATCTCAATTAATCCATCTTCCAGTGATAATTGCGGCCAAATAAACATTGAGAAAACTTGAAAACTATTGGCTTGTCTACTTGTTCTAACACATTTTCTAATAAGATCTGATGCTTTATCTGGTCCTTTAATAGAATCTGATAAATAAACATATTTGTAAATATTCTTAATCCATGGTGAAATAATTAATACCATTGAATTTTGATTTTCAGCATTCAATTTTTCAAACGCATTAAAAAATCCATAAATAAAAGAATATGTTAAGTTTGGATGATTTTTTGCAATCGATGTAGATACATCACAAACATAATCAATATCACCATATGGAAAAACAACACCATCAATACTATCAATAGATTTGCTGGTTTTTAACCCCATTGATTGTTCAAGAGAAGATAGAAGAGCATAGGAAGATTTCCTTATTTCATCAGAATTTGATAGTAGTCCAGCAAATGAAGTAGTTAACAGTTGACCAACAACAAATTGAGGATTTGATAGGGCACTATAGTCATCTTCAGAAAAAAAATTAATATTTAATCTGGCCTTTGAAAAATAAAGTGTTCTCATAATTTCAATCTTTCTAGTTGATGTAAAAATTAATCGTTTCTCGGTTTTCATATTAATCATTGAAAGTTCGTTGGCGACACCGGTAAATGAAGATGGTGTAATTTCGGATAATTCATTAATCTTATAACAATCAACCAAATTAATAACATGAATTTTTTCCCCCAATTTAATTCTTTCTGGTGAAGCAAATGAAACCTGTAAAAATTGATTACCAATATTAAGCTTAACTGGAACAAATCTCTTACCCGTTTCTTGATAAGTAGTAACATCATGAAATGAAACCCTCGAATCATGAGAAACTGGATTATCATAACCAATTAATTTATTTCTACTCATGGTCTTATTATCATCATTAGTTGAAACAAAAACAAGTTGAGGATCAATAACACCATCACCATCTGCATAATCAAAATTTAATGATTTAAATTGACTATAAAATGATGATGACATATTAACATAATAAACCCTTTTACAATTTGCTTTATAGCACGATGGAACAATTGAAAAATATGTTTCTCTATTCTTTTCATATAATGAAAAATTACTGAACGATGTAAAATCCATCAACACACAGAATGGAGTTTCCCAGAATTTGGATAAAATTTGTAATAATGCAAAAGTATAATTTTCGCTTGAAATATCATCAGGCAGTTCTAAAGTGTTTATACAAATTAATGGATATCCATCTCTGGTAATTAAAACTTTAATAAAAGATGTATTCTCTAAGGTTAGCGTAGTTCTTGACAGAAAATCATATAGTAAAATACCCTTTGGTGATTTATCATTTCTCACACTATCTGGAATTTCATATTCTTGGATTTTTTTAGGTAATCCACATTTTAATAAAAGATCAGCTTCAATTTTTATTGTTTTTTCCTTTTGTTCTGTAGAAATACTATTACCAAATGATTGATTGTAATATACCTCCCTAATGTCCATCCAATTTGTATAAAAATACTGGTGAAAATAAATAAATTTACTAAGATATTGTTCATCATCATCATTTGCTGAGTCATCCTCAGGTATATTCTCTAAAACTTCATCATAATTAAAGTCAACAACTTCTTTCATAAACGAAAAAAATATTCTCCTTGAATATGATAATTTTTCAGGTCGTGATTCAAGAATTGGAATTCTAACAGGTGCTTCATTAACAATACTTTGAATAACACGAGCCAATAAAATTAAAGATCTTTTAAACAATATATTTGGATATTCAACAATATTCAAACGTTCAGGCGAGACAATGGTTGGGTTAATTAATCTTAAAAATAGATATGCATTGATTGATGAAAATTTACTATCAGGTAAAATTTGAATTGTTGAATCATAGATAGTTTTTGCAATGAGTCTAATTCCAATTGGCATTAATGAAATTGAACGCGAAAGTGCTTCAGCAATCAGATTCAAATATTTAATAAACAAGTCAAAATTTTTCTCTATGGTTTCTTCGTCCTGGTCAGCAATCTTTTCAATTTCGAAAAATTCGTTGGTTATAATCATATGTTGAAAAATTGGTCTAAAAATTGCAATTAAATAATTAGTGGCATTTTCATAAGAATATAATGCAGTAACTCTTGTACCAACAGTATTTGATCTTAAAATCTCATTTTTATCAGATGTATGTAAAACATCATATTTAATTAAAGCTAAAAATAATTCTAGCTTTTTCTTTTCTGAAATTTTTAACTGTAACAATGATGATGCATAAGGTTCAATATCAGATTTTGGACAACAAAAAGCAGCAGCTAAGAAGAAATCCTCATCAGAGATGAAAATCTTACAACCTTGTTTAAAAATAGTGTATTTTGAGACTTCTTTGTCATAGGTGGAATGAACATCCTTAATAATTTTCGAAAAAACATCGATAAATGAAATTCTAATAAGCTCATCATCATGATATCCTAAAGGTAGAGAGTATTTTAAACCAACTTCTGGATTTGCATTAAGCAGATTAATTAATCCCTGAATAATTTCTTTATTTACAGTCAAAAATCTATGATGCATTGAAGCAAACAGATCACCATCATTTTTTGATTCATGTAGTTTTTCTAGTGATCTAACAAATAAACTAAAATAATTTGAAAAAATAACCCCAGCAGCACTTTTGTCTTCTTCTGGAGAATCAAAAGTACTCCTCATGGTATCTAATGGTAGTTTATAAAGAACCAATTTTAACATAATTGAAGCCTGGACTCTAACATCTATTTGCAATTCTTTATACTCAGAATCTTTCAAGTCTTTATATCTAGATGAGACCTTTTCTCTTTCAAATGATAAAACTTTGGATTCCGGTTTGTTTTCAGGTTCATTTTCAAATGAACTTTCTACATATGATGCAGCAATTCTTGCATATTCATTTTTCTTTGCAATATCACCATTCAATGCTAAGCCTTCTAATTTTTCTAAAAATAAAACTTGCAGTTTACAAAATTTCACTTTTATCATTAAGAACTCTATTTCATTATTGTCAACATTAAACATCTTTAATAATCTGAAATTAACTTTCCATAAATCAACGGCCAAGGAAAATAATAACTCAGTTTCAATATAACAAATTGATTTCAAAACGCTCATATATAGTTCACATATATTATATTCTTTTAGTTTAAAATTTGCTTCAATACGTGGCAAAAAAACTTTTATTTGTTTCATTATAATTGGACATAAAAATGGATGAATTGAAACGCTTAAAATTTCTCTTGCATGTTCTCTTTTTTTAACATCTTTACTGAATAAACTCATGAACTTATTGGTAATAAATATTTCTAGTTTATTTCTTAAATCTTGTTGACGAATATCATTATCAAAATCACTTGACATTAAGATACCACCAAGTGATGCCAGATACTCACTGTAAATTTCAACACCCTCAATAATTTGATGACAATTAAAAAAAGCATTAATTTCTTCAATTGGTGCATTGATATTTGGTATATCTTGATAGCTATAAGTCTGTGCAACCTTTTCATACATTAAGGTCCAAATATTAACTAAAGTATCGTTTGGTTTCTTTAAACGGCATAGATGATCCCTAATCTTCTTTCTTACTGAAGCGACACCAAATGTCATATTATCAACTATTAAATTACCTGCAAGTTCTAAGTTTGATGAATCAAAACAATCAGGACGATGATGTGGATTAGTAATAACAAAAACATAAAATTCTATTAATCTCCTTGATATTCTTATTGTTTCAATATTATTTGAGAATAATCCCATAAATACAACACATTCAAAATTCTTAATAATTTGGCGACAGGAGCCAGAATCATGAACTTTATCAATTATATGTTTGTTTTTATACATCAGTTCCAAATCTGTGTGTTCTGATCTTTTCTCTAGTAAGTGTAAAATAAGTTTAATAATCTGATCTCTTTTACTATTTGTAATATTTGATGAAATACCTACCGCCGATACTGAATCAATCAAAATTGATGTTGCAATATAAGCTACAAAAACTCTTAATGGAATAACATTGGCAACGGTAACACAAAAACTCAAAAGAAAAGCTTCAGCTGCTGCAAAAATTTCGTCATCTTCTAAGTATAATAAATCCGTAACTTTATCAATAAATCTTCTAAATATTTTTTGAAACGAATCAAAATCTGGTTCATGTCTACCATTTGAATCAACATCTGGATATAATAAAAATGGATAAGAGCTGTAAATTGTCAAGAGGTTTATAATATTTTTTTTCAATAAATCATAAGAACATTTTGGTAATTGAGATTTAATTAAAGTATAGTTAATAGGTTCACTTAAAACATTATTTGAATCCGTTGTTACTTTAAAAAATGGTAGTATATCGTTATCTAAATCATGAAATTGTTCATCATTAGTTAATTTAGTTGGAATTGTATCTGATTTACTGGTAGTATTACTACTGGTATCATCATGACTTAATTTTAATGGTGATGTTTTAAATATACTATTATTGATTGAATTCATTGTTATGGCCGGTGATCTTAATCTTTGTTTATTTGCGACAGAAGAGTATTTACTTGCACCTGAATTAGTTCTCTCAATAGTAGTATGCGAAAATGAGCTCTTTCTGGAAACTGGTGATGATAATTGAGGTTTCAGATTGAGGTTAATCATTTTTTTATTTTTTGTTATTTGATCACACAACAATGATAAAATTTTGCTGAAAGAAGATGAAAGTTTTTCAATAAACGAAACAGTAACATTTGTTAGGGACGGCAGTAAAATCAGCAGACGAAATGAACCAGTAAATAAAGGTAATAACTGCATTGATGTCTTGTTTGTATTTAACAAAGCAATGATTTTATCAAGTAAAACGGATTGATTTATAACCGAAGAGACAGCAAAAACTCCGACTTTTAGTTCATATAGAATTTTTGAATTTTGATTTATCGGCATATTATGATCATTTGTAGTTGATGTTAAAGATGCCGGAATTGAGTTTGGGTTTGGTGTAAAACTTGTATTTGAATTACTTGATGTGTCTGTCGGTATAGACCTACTTGAAATATTTGAAGATGTAGTGGAATTTATTGAGGTAGTAGTATTATTTACATCAGAACTTGACGGAAATGAAGATTTTGATGAAAAATTTGAATCTGTGAATGCTTTGAAATTCTCAAGTTTATCAATTTTTAATTTCTGAATCAAAGGTTCATCCATAAATTCAACAAATTTGTATAATGGATGAGTTATATCATATAAACGAATGGAAGAACCAACTAATAAAAATAGAATTAGAGGTTGCGCATACTCTGGAGATTTTGTAATTAATTGCGTAAAGTCTGATAGAAATTTCTGTTTGTTTGAGCTCAATTTTGCAACATTTGTTAAAGATCTTTTGAAAGCTTTAGTTGTTGATTTATTAGATTTCTCGCTTATGAATTTTAGTAATTGTTTGGGTTGAAAAAGTAACAAACAACTTAATATGCTGTAAAAAACTTTTGGAGAATATTTTGGATCCAGTTGTTTATAAAGTACATCAAAAAACACTTCTGAATTTTTACAACATAATGGATAATCCAGAGCTTTAATAAAATCTTCAGTTCGATATAAAGCCCAAGTTAGAATTGATTCTGCAAAAAAATGTAACAACAAAGATTGTTGAGACGCTCGCTTTGTAGTATGGAAAACTTCACGAATAAATTGTATATTTGCGTTGAAGTTATCTGAACTTAAATATGCAAACTGGATTAAGTGGGAACCTTTGACGTATAATGAATCAACATTAATGTATCTGAAAATTAATTTTTCAAAGTTTAAATACTGGGAAGGATTTGTTGCCGCAATATAGAACAAAACAGATGAAATACTTTCATCAATTAAATTTACTATATCATAACTCTTTAAATTGATCTTATTTGATAATAATTTTTTAACTTCACTATAATCTTCGATTGATGATGAAGATGAAGTTTTGTCGTGTTTGATAGTTTCATTTATCTTATTATCACTACTAGTACTATTTGAAACCATCGAAGAGAGTTTCAAAATTGAACTTTGATTGGTTGACGAATCAGAAGCTGCCATTTGAACCGAAGATGAAGCGATTGGTTGAGTCACTGAGGAAGCCAAAAATGATTTATGATAATAAATACTTAAATTTGAACAAGAAGTTAAATTTGAAGCTTGAGAAGTTGGATTTACAAAATAATTTGAAGAATATATATCGACTGGTTCAGTAATTGAATATAAGGTTGTTAAACAGGTTGATTCATTTTTCAAACTCAACAGTAAGTTTAATAATTTTAAACTCAAATCATTATCTAGAATAGTTGTAGATGCTAAAGGTATATTTGATTTGTAAAGTAAATGAGTTGTTTTTAAACCACAATTTTGTAAAATTTTGCTTGCTGAATGATTTAAAGTTTCACGACATTTAATAACATTAAGAAAGGTGGATAACAAGGAAATTATAATATATATTGAGTTTAAAACATTAGAACTTTTGTTATGTAATACATTAGCAGGCTCTTCCTCTTTAATTAGAATTATTAAATTATAGATACAAGCTATTAAATCTCCAGTAAATTGTGGTGCTGTTGATAATTTCATTAAATGAGATTTTGCTTGAATATAATATGGATCAGACAAAACTTGAGAGATTGGAAATCCTGATTTGTGAGGTAACAAAAGATTAATTCGATCAAAAATAATTGAAATAATAGTGTTTTCAATTGGTAAACATTTCAGTCGGACTTGCAAATCACTTGAAGCTGTAGCTGATATTAAAGTAGGGATGGGAGTTTGAGCATGTGTTGATATTGAAGTTTGAGTTTGAGTTGGTGATGTATCAGAAAAAGTTGAAGTTGAATTTGAAGAAGATATTTGGGTTGTTAAATTTGAATTTGAAGTAGATGATGATAAAACAGACTTCTGATTGTGAATGCTTTTTGCGATATTTTGATGATGATTACTTGAACTCAAAGAAGATCTAGATTTGGAGACATTAGAGTCCCTGGAACGTAGCTCTGATAACAAAGATCTATCTTTCTGTTTTGAATCGGACATTGTTAAAAGATATTATCAGAGGGATAAAATGGGTTGAATGGAATAAGATTCTTGGAAGATCAGCAGATACCTAGCAGCCAAAAAAATAAACCCTGTTGCTCTGAATATTTTAGTAAAAAATCAAAGACTAAAACAGGCAATAAACGGGGAATGTAGATAGGATGCGGAGGTGATGAGCCAGATACAATAAGGTTGGTGATTGAGGGCGAATGCAGTGATTTCTGTTTTTTTTTTCCTTAGCGGGCTTACGTGTGAAAGAAAACGAGAAACGGATTTGATTTTTAAATTTTGCGTTCTGCGTTCTGCCTTTGCATTCAACAGCCCGTTTTTTTATTCTTGCGTCGATCGGCGTATACCGCGTTTGCAGCAATTCTCTGAATCAAATCAAAACATAAACATTTTGCTCACAGCTGTGAAAAGGTAAACAAATGTCTTTTCCGAATCAATTTTTCCTTCCTTTTCTGTGTTTATTCGTGATCATCTGGTCGTCCACACCCCCGTTTCACCAAATACCCATTCATTGTTTATATATACCGTTTAAAGTAATTCCAACTGTCTTTACCTCGGTTTTACTTCACCGTTGTATCCATTTGCATCTTTTTTCATCCCCTCCATTGCTAAATATTTCTCTACAAATGCCAAAAAAATCTCACAAAACAATCTACCCTAAGAGGAGTAAATCCACTTGTTCGACTGCAAGTAATGATACTGTAAATAGCAGTAATAATAATAATAATAATAATAATAATAATAATAATATAAAACAATTTTTTTTGGAGAACGATTCGGATTTCCAATTTTCTTTCACTCCCACTTCAATTGATAAACATTTAACTGATGCTTTAATTTACAGTGATTCTAAATCAAAACAGTCCAATCAAAAGTTAGACATAAATAGAGTTTCGACTCCTCTTTTCTTTAATTTAGGCAACTTTAATAATAATAAAGGTACTCCGTTAATTCATAATTCAACTCCCACGTTACCAATTCAACATATGAATCTTAATTTTAATCTTAATAAGCAATATTTTAAAATTCAAAACTCATCTGAATTCAATCCAAAAGATTTAGAGTCTCCTAATTTTGATTCCTTTTTAACATACCCACCTACTATTTCACAACCAAACTCTGCAATTTCATCATCAAAATTTTTTAATAACCTCAATAATATAATAAATGCAAATAACAATATCAATCCTTCTTCTAATGGCAAATTCAACAAATCAAACATTAGCAATATACAGAATAGTAACAATACTAACACTAACAACAGCAATAACAGGAGAAATAACAGGAACAACAACAACATCAATCATAACAATAAGAATCCCATTTCTGTTACTAGATTAAATCAAAGATTACAATTATCACCATCACAAATTTTATCTCCAGATACATTGTCACGATTATCACCACATTTGACATCCCCATTAGCCAACAAATCTCGTAGTTTAGAATGTATTGAAAATAATTTTAATTTTCCCACCCACATGGCAAATTCAACGTCTATAAATAATGATGATTTGAATTTTTTTATACATAATATGAATAATGAAAACACATTGAATCTTGTTGGCTTCAAAAGTTCAAGTACAAGTACAGGTGCAAATACTTCATCTGCTAGCAATCATGTTGAATTTAGTACTACTTCAGCGGATCAATTATCAACTGCAACTCCTATAACTAAAATAGAAAAGTTACTAATTGCAAATTCTCAAATGTTATCAACAAGTATTACTGATAGTGAAATTAAAAATTTTGATAACTTTTTATCCCAAGCAACAGATTCTGATATTTGGAATGGTAAAAGTAGTGACTTATTACAACCGAAAGTTTTAAAATTTAATGAAAATATTAATGGTAATGATAATGATCATGATAGTGATAATGAAAATACTGATTCCAATAATCTGAAAAATATTATTATCAACTCTAACAATACGAACTATTATGTTCAAAACTCCAACGAGTTTACAAGATGTCAAGACATTATTGAAAAACCTTCGACACAAAATACATTTAATTTTAAATCATTAATGACTTCAACTCCTAGTAGATCAAAATCTAATAATAGGAAAAAGAATAAAACGAAACAAAGACAAAAACCGAAGAAAAAGGAATCGAAAAAGTCAAATTCTATTTCAAAGAAACTGGAATTACCAAATAAGGAAACTACGAGAAGTATTGATTTAAGTTTTGAAGAATCACTTCAAAATGATAATAGCAATAAGGATGATGATATGGATGATATATCTGAAACTACAATTATATTAAGCTCTGCAAATAATTCACTTGCAAGAGTAACATTACCTCCTGAGATTAAAATGTCTGATATTTCTCCAACTCCTAGAAGTAACAATAATAAAAAAAATATCAATTTTTCAAGTAAAACTGATTTGAATACACACAGCAATAATAAAGATAACAATCATACTCAAATTAGTATTCCAACAATGGGTACATTTTCAGCAATCAAGTCGTTACCTAGATCAACATCTCAGGCCTTGCCTTTAAATAAGAATAAGAAAATATCATTTACGTCCAAAAACTCTTTGAAGAAATGTTTTAGTACAAATGATTCAATTGGAATGGAGCCAAATAAAAACAAAAAGGGTGGAGTTTTTATCAATCTTACAACTAAAAAGATGAAAGATCTGCAAGACTTAAAATTTTCAAAATCTTATTATACTTATAATAATTATACTCCAAATTTCCAAGCTTCGAAAACAAACTTAATGAATTTGAATTTGAAAAGTACCAATACACAGAGCAATATTAAAACTAACACTATACCTAACGAACGCCATAATATACCATTAAAAGACTCTACTAACAAGTTTTATAAGAATACTAGCAACTATTCTAGGACAGGAGCTTCAAGTCCTATGAAACAACAACTAATTCAACAACCCGCTTTTAAAAAGCAAAGACTTTCAAAAGGGAAAGAAAATGAGAATGTTTAAAGTTTCAAAAACTTTAACACTTTGTTTGTTTTCAATTTTATTTATTTATAGAACATACAGCTTACAAACAATATTAATCCAATTAGTTTAATATTACTTTTTTTTACGTAAAACCCATTTTATTTTTATATATACTTTAAGTAAATTTGAAAATGTTATAAACTTTTTAGTTTGTTATCAACGTCTTCTTGGACCCTTTGGTTTAGCAAACCTTAAAGATCCATTAGCAGAAGGTACGGAGCTATTACTATTATCATCAGCACCATCAGTACTACAATTGTCGACTTTCAAATCAGAAATTTCCAACTCATCAGGATCACCAATTTCAATAACTTTTTCAAAATTCCAACCATTTGAATTAAAATAATTTAATAAACCTTGTTTATTTGAAGCATATAACATTCTATCTCTAACTTTTGAGCCTGATGGGCAAGTGAGTAAAAAATAATTTAGATTATCTGAGTTTGTAAAAATATGGTATAGTGGATGTAAATTAGATGTTGATAATTCTTTTAATTTATTAACTAAATAATCTAATGAAATACTTGAATTTATGTTTGAAAGTGTTAATAATTCATTCGAAATTTCCAATGATAATAAACTATTTGATGATTTATTACCAGCTAGAATTATTTGTTCTAGTTCATCATCCAATTTAAATAATAATGAATTATTTGAATCATTAACTAATTTTCTTCCAGACCTATTAGGTAAACTAGTTAGTGTATTTGAAGATTTTAAGAATAATTCATTCTCTTTAAAATTTTTCAAAGCAATTTCAGATTCTGTTAATGGTACATTATCATTCAAACTTTTAATAATTTTTTCCCAACCAATTGAACTTAATTCATCCTTTGAATTAATAAATAAAATTGGATCAAAGATAACATCATTTCCTAACGATCTTAATAAAGTATTTTTAGTACTTGCATATAACATTTTTGATTTAACAATTGCATTATCTGGAACATAAGAAATAAATGAGAATCTATTTTTATCATCATTATATTTTAAAACAATATAATAACAATTAACATCATCTAATACATCATTAGAAATAGAATCTAAATCATTATTTAAATTGGAAGTACCGGTTATAGTTTTAGAGATATCTAAACTTAAAGCCTTTGGGTCAATAGATAATAAAATTGCTCTATCATTAGAAGTGGTGAAAGCATGAAAGGAAGCAACCAGTGCATCGGAGGGAATAATACCTGATTGAGATGACATTGTTTGTACTATAAGAAGAAATGATAAAAGAGTACAGTGTTGATTACAATAACAAACAAACAAAAAAACCCACTATGCAATGTCTTTAGAATTTAATGCCATCTCCAGGATAGAAGAAAACCTTGAAAAGCCGGAAAGTTGAAAGTTGAAATTTCAAAATTGAATTGATGCCTGAATTGAATCAGGTTGAATGCGAGCTGGCATTCTCTACTTTTTTTTAAGACAATTTGACGGATGGACTCTGTTTCTTTTTTTCTTTTGCTTTTATGGGTAGGTATCTTTCTGTACCATAAAACCATGCTTCATTCGCAACCACTTAAAAGTTCTTCTTGTGAATTATTTCAGCAAGGGAATGGAAAGGGTATAGGCCAAAATCAAAATCAAAATCAAGTACAAGGACAAGTAGAAACTCAACTACAAGGACAAGGACAAGGGCAAGGGCAAGAACAAGAACAAGTTCAAGGCCATTTAATGTCACCAACCCAAAGTCGGTCTCCATTTGTTTCATCCATTTCTGATCAAACGATGGCTATTTTATCACCTCCAGCATCTAGATATGCATTTGATCCAAATTCCTCCAACAATAATTCTGGGTATAATCAATTAGACAATGTATTGTCTCCACTTTTAGCAACTGTTACATCACCTGTTAATGATTTAAATTTTGCAAATTTAAATTTAAGTATTGTATCATCACCATTACCAGGTTATGGAGTTGAGAATGATATTCCTGCATTTCAGCCGAAAACTGAACAATCATTACACAATTATACGAATGATTTACAACTATTTAGTAACTGGATTAAAAATTTGAATGTTGAAGAACAGAAAGCTGCAATTGGATTATTTATTGACTCGATTAAATCGAAAGATGTTATTGAATTTATTACAGATAAAATTTCAACAGCAATTGAATTAGATGATGTATCAAAATCGGTTGCATTTTCACCACCGCTATCAGCAAATACAACATTACCACATCATTTAAGACCAGTTTCACCAATTTTATCAATTAATAATAATAAATTAGTAAATAATGTTCCAATTACATTAGATTCTATATTAAATGATACAAGTGATTTGTATAATTCTAATAAGAATAAGAATAAGAATAATAATAATAATAATAACAACAACAACAACAACAACAACAGCAATAGTAATAGTGATAATAATAGTAATGATATAGTCAATCAATCTGATAATATTGTTTATAGACCTGCCCCAAGACGAATGTTATCACCACAACCACCATCACAATCACAACAGCAATTGAACCTACCAAATATTATTAGAACAGGATTAAATAATATAGTTGAACCAATTGAAAGACCTAAATCTGCTGGTCCGATTTATAATAATTTTAATGGTACAATGAGTCCAATTTTTACAAATAATCAATTAAATAATAATTTGGGATTATATGATGGAATCAATGAAAATTCCTTATCTTTAGACACTAAATTACAATACTCATTAAATACAATTAACAATAGAAGTATTTTAGACTCTCATAAAGGTAATAATAACAATATTAATAATGGGAATAAAGAAGAACGTGGTAGACACAGAAATTTACAAAATAGAAATATGAATGGATTTATGCCAAATATGAATATGACAATGAATCATTGTCATAGTATTAATGGTAATCTAAATAGGTATGGTATGAACAGCAATACTACTACTACTACTACTACTAATAATAATAATACTACTGGTAGCATTTATAACTACAATAACAATTACAATCATTTAAAGGGATACACACAAAGTTCGTCAGTACCACCAAATAATCGTATCCGTTCAAACAAAGGAGGATTAAATAATGTTAATATGAATATGAATATGAATATGAATATGAATATGAATATGAATATGAATATGAATATGAATATGAATATGAATATGAATATGACTAACAGTAATAGTCACGCTAATACTAACACCAACAGTAGTAATAATATGAGTGTTATTAACAAAATGAATGTGAATGTCAATGATCATGAGAACGTATCGCATGCATCACCAGGAAGCAATGGTAATAATTCTCTCTCATTAGCCGTTACAGAATCAACATCCACGGCCACATCAAGTACTGGTAATAGCAGTAATCTGCCAAAGGATATTACGTCAGAAGCGTTGCTTGAAGACATTCCAGCGTGGTTGAAGGTGTTGAGATTACATAAGTATACAGACAAACTGCAACATCTGCAATGGAGGGAAATGGTCCAGATGGACGATGCTGCGCTTGAAGCGTTAGGTGTCGGCACGGTTGGTGCCCGTAACAAATTGCTGAAGTCGTTCAAATACGTGAAGGATTTCTACGGCATGTAGTGACAGTGCCAGTCCCGTGTAGCTCGTATAAATAAACCCACAAGCCAGAATACAACACAACACACCATGGCCCGATGCGGCCATGGTGATTTCCCCCAGTGATTCCACTAGTGGATGCCCATTGTGATTGCCCCTTCTGTTTTCGGCGCAACGACCCTCCCGCGGGGCGGGGCTGCGTTTTTGTTGGCGCGTCTTATGTCCGGCAAACAAGGCTGCAAAAAACGGTGATCTCGGGAAACGAGCAACCACACAGACAACACAACAAAGCGGGAAACTCGCTCGATGCAGCAATCAAAGGGGATAGCTGTTTCGTTTTGCAGATTTTTCGGTTTTGCAGATTTTGCGGTTTTGCAGATTTTGCGGTTTTGCACATTTTGCTGATTCTGGTGCTTTTGCTACTCAATATCTAGCACTTCTCTTCCCGTTGTCACGGCTTGCACCCCGTTTTATAATATCGCCTGGTGTGGTTGCCAACTTACGAAGTCTCCATTTCCCATTTCCTACTCTTTGGTTGTCCTTTCTCTTGTCATCGTGTTTCCAACCTTCCCCTCCTCCATCTTTGCCACTCCTATCACTACTACTACTACTACTACTACTACTACTACTACTACTACCATGTTCAGTGATTTGCTTGTGCTTGGTGGGATTCCCGACTCAACTTCTTCTACTTCTATACCTTCGGCTATATCCGATATTCTTCCGTCACGGTTTACACATGTATCTCATTTCACTTGCATCAAATCCTTGGTAGAATATCTTTTGCTCTCTATTAATTACTCACTTGATTTTAATCTGAACACCCAAACTGTTGACAGAATTAGTGTTGTTGATTCTGAAAGAGAATTAAATTATACGGTTGTTATCTATATTCATCCTGACTACAAATTCGATAATCCAATCAATGATTCATTAAACAATTTATCAAGAGAAAAATTCATTTCTTTAATAAATTATAGATTTCTGCATTTAAATCCCATCATCATTACATCTAATGATGTTGATTATTTGGCCTCTTTAAATAATGATTTGTTAGTCATTCAAAATAATTTAAAATCAAGACTAATTAGAATGAATTCTTGGATTGGTTTCCCAATAAATGATACCAATTCTATTCATTTAAATTCAATGACCAATTATTTAAATTTATCTCCATTAAATGATGATGATTTATTTTTATTTAGTTCTTTATTAGCAAATGAATTCGTATATGATGATTTATTGATCAACTTAAACATAAATGATAATGAATTAATTAAATCTTTCAATCAATGGGATTTTAATGCTTTCCAATTTAATATTGATGAATTATTACAAATTGGTTTCCTTATATTGAAAAAATTCAACAAATCTGAAAATTTAGCTAGTTTAAAATCTTTCCTTTTCTTTATCAGAGATAATTATAGAATTGGTAATCCATTTCATAATTTTAGACATGCAATTGATGTCTTACAAGCAACTAATATTTTCTTAAATTCTTTAACAAATAATAATTCTAATTTTAAAATCAATAATCTTGATTGTTTTTCACTTTTATTAGCTTCTTTAGGTCACGATATTGGTCATCCTGGTATAACCAATTTATTTTTATCCAATATCAAATCTCCATTATCTGACATTTTTGAAAATAACTCAATTTTAGAAAAATTTCATAAATTACAATTTAAAAATATTTTATTACCATTTTTAAAATTTTCAATTAATTCAAATCATCTTAATATTGAAAATTTGGATTTACCTTATTTAATTAACATCGTTGATAATTCAATTTTAGCAACTGATATGGCAAAACATGATGATTTTGTTAAAGAAATTACTAAATTAAAAGATCAATTTGATAATTTCAAATTATTAGCCTGTCTGTTAATTAAATGTGCTGATATTTCTAATGTTTGTAGATTATTAAATTCAAGTTGTAAATGGGGTTTATCATTAGGTGAAGAATTCAAACAAATTGCAATTTTAGAAAATTATTTTAACAATAATAAATCATTAAATTTAGATAATGATGATTTAATTAAAAGTGATTATAATCAACAAATTAGAAATATCGATGCTTTAGAAGGTGTTCAATTAGTTAAAAGCTTATCAAATAATCAAATGTTTTTCATTAATAGATTTGCAAGTGACTTTTTTACAAGAATTTCAGAAACTATACCACAAATTAATTTTTTAATTAAGAATTTAAATAATAATGTTGATTTTTGGCTTGCTGATGTAAATAGTCAAAACAAAACAAAATAAAACAAAATATTAGAGATCTCATTATTCATTTAAATGCTATTATTAGTTTACTTTTAGACTTTTTAATTTTTCAGGTCGGTTATTAATTTTTAAATTTATAAACTCATTTTTTATATTTATGTTCATATTCCTATTCATCCAGTCATATTTATTTTATACATTTCTACACTTTACATTGAATTTTGATTTTTTATTATTATTTTCCTTCGTTTTAGTCATATTTATAAATTGTTCATGTTTTCATATTTCCACATTTTTTTCATTGTTTTACATATATGTATTTTGTATCCATTTATTTTTCATACTTTTTATAGTTTTATTATAGATTATTTTTTATTTGACAGTGATTTTAACTAAAAATTGCTATTCTCGTATATATAACATGACGGTCGATTGAGTTGAACACTTGAAACAAGTCAATTTAAGAGCTGACTCGGTTTTCCGCAGTCTGACTCGCGCCGACTCAGTTTGACTCCCCCTATATTTTAAGACTTGACCCCTATTGCTATGAAAGTCCTGTCATTCCCTGATAAAAAGGTTTGAGTTTGCACTTTTACTTCACATGCTATTTTTTTTCTTTAACCATCCGCCTATTTTTTCCTTCACTAGCTAGCTGGTCTACATTTAATTTACATATATCAACCAATTTACAATGTTTGCAAGATCTTTATTTAGAACCAATTTAAGAATTTTATCACAACAACCAACCAAACAATTTAATTTTATTAAATTATCAACACGTTTACAATCTACTTTCAAATTAAATCCAGAATCTATTGTTTCAAAATATTCAACTGAACCAAAACTTAAATTTACTAATGAACACGAATGGATCGCTGTTCATCCAGATGGTACTGGTTTTATTGGTATCACCAATTATGCAGCTGATGCATTAGGTGATGCAACATTCATTGAATTACCATCTCATCAAATTGGTGAAAAAATTGCATCTGGTGAAACTGTTTCATCAGTTGAAAGTGTTAAATCTGCAAGTGATATTTATTCACCTGTTGATTGTGAAATTGTCGAAGTTAATGAAGAATTAGATGCAAGTCCTGAACTTATTAATACTGATCCAATGGGTAAAGGTTGGATTGTTAAAGTTAAAGTTGATAATGTTGAATCTTTAGGTGATTTATTAGATGTTGATCAATATAAAACTTTTGTTGAAGAATCTGATCATTAAATTCAATTAAGATAATAATAACTCAATTCTCTTTTTATAGATCTATTATTACTCATTTATTTTGTGTTTTATTTTATTTTATTCTCTTTTCCCATTTCACCTTCTCTATAAACCATTTAATAAGAAAAGAAACTCTTTTTTTTTACAATTTAATATATATAAATACTATCTAAGGTACACATTATTTATTGAAAGTATTGTGAGCTTGATGCTTTAGGTATTGTCTTTTCATTCATTTTTTCCCATTCAATTGGGGTTTTACAAACAACTTGAAATCCATGAATTTGCTTGACTTCATCATCTAATAATTTAAATATATATCTATGTCTAGCAAGCGCACTTTTTAATGACGGTTCTAAAAATTTATCACTTACTATAGTAACATGAAAATGACTTTCAACTACGTTTTCTGCACCTTTCATACCACTATGATGTGCATGTTTCCAAGAATCATTTCTAATTTTTAGAATTATTGGATCTAATCCTGTTTTAATTTTATAATATAATGCTGATTCAATTGGTCCCATTTCTTTTTCTAATGTTTCAATCTCACCCTTTTTATCTGAACATTTACAACCTGGTTTGATTTCTTCACTCATTGTGTTTTTAGTATATTTGATATTTGTACTGTAATAATTAATTAAAGTGTTTGATTTAAGTGTTGATAATAATATAGATTTTGTTGAATTTTTGTTTATTTTTGAAATTTTTGATAAATTTATAATACGACTAACAGATTTAAGCATCTCCAACTTTGAAAGGGTAGTTTTAAAAGAAAATATATATAATTAAAACCTTTCAAGTAAATGCACTTTGCATTTTGACTTTCTAAAATCTGTAAATGTCGCTAACTAAGAGTTAGAATTTTCCAGAACTGTTGGAAAATCGAAAATACAAATTAGTACTTCGGTATATCTTGCGTGTCATTTGGGATCTATTAAGAGTAGAATCAGAGAAATAATGTAAACCTACCTGTTTGGTGTCTTGGTTCACTGAATCATTATACCATCTGCTATTTTGGAAAATTAAGTGTCCTAATAATGTCGACCTTTACATAATCGTCATTATTCCTTGACCAATCCATCTCAAGAATCATCCACAGTCAATAAATCCAGAGCAATTCTCTTAATTTCTGTTTCTATTGATCTTTTTCAGTATTCTTTGAACAGTATCCAGTTTTGTATTCTTAAACTAATGATTATCTTGTCAAACTAAAATATGCGTACAGATTTCAAAACTCTACATAAATATCTTTAGATAAAAAAGTCAGTAATTAAGAAATTAAATAAATAAGTAAATAAACAAATCGATATTCAGGAAAACTAACTAGTAGTCATCATTACCATAAGAGTCATTGTTGTTGTTACCATATGAGTTATCATTACCATATGAGTTAGAATTATTGTTACCATATGAGTTAGAATTATTGTTACCGTATGAGTTAGAGTTGTCATTACCATAGGAATCATTGTTAGAAGAGTAATCGTTCTTTTTCTTGTTCTTACCGTATGAATCATTGGAGTTAGAGTTGTCATTACCGTAAGAATTAGAGTTGTCATTACCATAAGAATCATTGTTAGAAGAGTAATCGTTCTTCTTCTTGTTCTTACCATATGAATCATCACCGTATGAGTTCGAATTGTCATTACCATATGAGTTGGAGTTGTCATTACCATATGAGTTGGAGTTGTCATTACCATATGAGTTAGAGTTGTCATTACCATATGAGTTAGAGTTGTCATTACCATAGGAATCATTGTTAGAAGAGTAATCATTCTTCTTCTTGTTCTTACCATATGAATCATCACCGTATGAGTTCGAGTTGTCATTACCATATGAGTTAGAGTTGTCATTACCATAGGAATCATTGTTAGAAGAGTAATC